>JAUCNQ010049894.1:0-12950 GCA_032352715.1 Bougainvillia muscus | reverse complement strand
TTTACCTCCCTGAAATTCGAATTATCACATCTGCCAACATGAATTATCAATTTGGACGCATATTGTCACCTTTTCACTTACAAAATATTAAAGTATGTGTTAAATTCGCCATGCAAGAGGGTGAGATAGATATTACATCCACCCTGATTGCCTAATTTGCAATTTTGGAAGCTTTTTAGTAATTAAATGAAAATAAAATTTCGATGAAGATTTTGATAAATTATTTCTTTAGTAGAAAAATGAAATAAAAAACATCTTATGTTATACAGAAGACTAAGAAACAATCATTTCCTTCAGGACACAGTTCATTCAATGAATTTCTGGACAATTTCAGAATGCATCCTTAACTACGTTGAGAGTGTTCATTCTGCCTTTTTATCGTTTGTTCTATTTGCCACTATATGGTTATGCGTTGATAAACAAAGTAGGAACTTAACTAAATAGCAAATCAACACAAGAACGGTGAAACAAGACAGTATACGGTCACAATTGAAGTTTAAAGGAATGCAGTGACTTACCTTTTTCAGTTGAATTTCTATAAACGGATCCCCGGATAAGCAGAGCTTTCGCTAAGTGTAACCATCTTCGTCGGTCTCTTGCCTGTCGTTGGAGCTTTGCTAACTTCGGAAAAGAGGAACATTCGGTAAGTGGAAACATTTACGCAAATGCCCTCGCAGTTCCACTTAAAGAGAATCAACTGTATTTAACAAATAGTCGTTAACTTTTAAAAGGTTAACAACCATTTGTTATATTATTAAAAAGTTATGAATTTTTTCTTCGATATTTTTGCTTTGACCAAGGGTTCGTCTCAAAAATTCCATTGAATTCGCTTCACTAATCGCTTCATTTTCACCTCAGATGAAGTGTTATTGTGCATATCAAAGTATGCACAATAACACTTCATCTGGGATGAAAAGTGATAGGAATGAAGCTAATTTCAAAGTGAATTTTTGAGATAAACCCTAAGAATAAATGGAGAAAGTAAATACGCATCATTACGAACTATTTTTATTTAGAAGAATTGTTTTCTGTATACTAAATTAAAGGTCTTCCTGGATCCGAATATGTGTCGTCCTTCGTGTATTTATTTCATTCTTCTTTTAGTGTCGTCAAATGGTGTTTTCATTGGAGACGATGTAACTGGTTGGAGAAAGATATTTTATTGGGGGTACTAATATTGATCAAACATAATAATATCAACATATAATCTACAATTGCAGTACCAGAGACAGAGTTCTGAATACGCTTTTTATTAGTCACAACAGTAGAATGGAGACTCAAACTGTAATTTTTAATTACTGTTGTATGATGATGGTCTCTAAAGATGAGAGAGGTGTAATATATTCAAAAATAATCTTCTGAACTTGTTATTGGACGATTCAAAACGAGTTTAAAAATAACTATTTGAGGAAACTTGATGGGATACTATTTTCAGAGGGCGTCTGGGCGCTGGAGGGCGCAACTATTTCGATATTTTTTTGTCTCATGGTGTTGCCAATACATAAATGTTAAGAGTCACCAAAGGGCATATCTTAATATTGTATATTACAAAAGTTCTTTGTACCCCCCCCCCCCTCCCAAAATAGGGTTAAGAATTAACACTAATCGGTACGGGGGTCTACACCCCCACCCCCCACCCCCTTATGGTATTTTTTGTTATAACATTTTTTACATTTTAGCTACGGACTTGTAAGTTTGTGACTTTTAGTTTCTATCTATTTGACGCATTTTCTGAAAAATTCATAACGAAAATTTGCCAGGTTCAAATTTTAGGGGTCTTTTGTCGAAACACCGTGCTCGGCATGCTTGTGATCATGTATGAAAAGCCGTTCCTCGGGTCAACCCATACCATGTGAGGGAAATTGAGTAGATGATTTACAGTGATCATTGGGTGTTGCAGGAGGTTGTCTAGGAGAGCACCTACCCTTCAGTGGGTCGTGTCGCTCAGAAGAGCATTAAATACTCCAGGCCCTTCAACTTAAGCCGTGGTCCCTCCTTAAAATAAGTTCCTCGAACTTTCGGAGGTTAACCATGTTAAACATTAACTCACTCACTCACTCACCTGTAATTAAATTATTAAATTTTTGATAATTTATGAAATATGACATCATTTTTGTGGAATAATATATCTTGCTTTTAGGTATATACTATCTCAAATTAAAGTTCGAATTAGTCTGTATACATTTTCACAATAAAAGACCATTGGTCCATTGCATGCTCGAATTAGTGGATGTCGGTATACATTTTCACAATAAAAGACCATTGGTCCATTGCATGCTTGAATTAGTTGATGTCTGTATACATTTTTACAGAAAAGACATCAGAAAACTTCATCATTTAATGCGGGAAATGTCCGAGCACAAACATTATATTGAAAGATTTTATAATACAACCTTGAATTCGGTTGCTTGTGGAATTCGCTATAAGATTAAATGATTTTTCTTTTCAATTCTGCTTTATCTCATAAACCCTAATAGAACCAAGAGGAATAAAATGAAACCTCGTTCCCAGGGTTGTTTTTCTCCTTATGATTATAAGGACGGCGAGAAGAAAAATGCCCTGGTAAGGTTGAGAGGAAATGTCCCAGATTTTGGAACATTTTTGTCATGTGACTTTTATATTAAAATACATGCAACGCGTGTTTTGCGTCGTACTCATAGGCGGACTCAGAACATGCTTTTCCTTAGTCAAAGCAATAGAATGGAGATTAAAAGCGTGCTCAAACTCGTTAATTTTGAATTGCTTTTGTATGATAATGGGTCTTTAAAGACCCATTATCATACAAAAGCTATTAAGAATTAAAATGTTTAGCTCTTCATCGTACTGTTCTGACTAGGGCGGGATCCGCCACTGGTACTTATGTAAATATGTAAATCAAACTTTGCAATATATTATTAAATTCTTTTAAAGTCAATTTTTGAGTCAGCAAAACCAACAGTGGACGGGTTTTAGTCGGGGATACCGATCATCATACGAGAACTACTTCGCCGCCTGCAGACTTTCACATCTCCCTGTCTCTGAAGACCCCACCAACCCGTTGAGGCGTCCTCCTGCAGTATGACGGCTGCCTATTTAGGGGACGAGCAAGCCATACCACGATTTTACTATTGACCTTTCTCGTTTTAGTATTCGCTCTATACTCAGGAAGGCTTTCACTATCTTCATGGTGGTTTAGATAGATGATTTTTTACCAAACGAACAGAGCTAACCACAGCAGTCCTCTGCATGCTAATTAAGCATCTGCTTACATCTTTTTTCTCCATCGGAAAGTTTTCCGTAAGAGTTTTCGTAAAACGTATGTAAACATGTAGGTAAGTAATAAGTAAGTAAGTAAGTAAGTAATAATATATTTCGCCTGATGATCAAACAGCTATATACATAATAAATACATTACATGTTAATCATAAAATATCTATATATACATACTAGCTAATTTTTCAAACAGACGGGGATATCTATAGAAGATCAGAGACCTTATCATAAGATTCCCATAAACTCACATATAAATAAATACAACTAGGCAGTTTTATATTACGGATAGTTTAGGAATGAAAATAAAGAACTACAATGGGTAGTAAAGGCAAAAAAAGATTGTTACTCTGAATACTTGAAGAAATACACGTTAGTTAGCTTAGAAGATGTATGGTGCTGGTATTATGCAGAAAAGGAGGTTACCAACATTAAATGTTTAAAATCATCACAATCTGCACAGATTTTAACAGAAGAGACAAAGCAAACTTTGTAGAAATAATTTTGTGCATGGTCAAGGTGTAAGAGAATATTTTTGGTCTTTGCTTTGAACTGGTTATAATTTTCTATATGTTTTAATGACGGGCTGTTTGTAGCAAATATGTTCCAAATAAATGGACTTCGATAGCAGAGAGAAAATTGCGAGGTTTTAGTTTTGTAATATGGTTTATAATATAGTCCACATGTTCGTGTGTAATACTTGTTTACTGAGATCTTAAAAATAGTTAAGAACATTTTAGGTGTTTATTGCGCTCTGTAGAGATGCATGAAGCATAAGTGTTTAATATATTTAATTGAAAAATATTTATATATTTATATATCATTTCTGTTAGCAGAGGTTTTGCATGAGTTAGTCGGTTCTGGAAGAAATTTTGGAGGCATATTTTCGTTTTTTGTAGAGAGGTTCAAGCTTACTTTTGTGTGTGCTTGCCCAAACTATGTTACCATAGTTAAAATAGCTGTGGATAAAAGAAAAATATAGCTGAGTTAGAGTATCTTTGTTTCGAATATGACGCGTCTTGTACAAAATACCAAGGTTTTTAGTTATTTTGTTGTTTACATGGGCAATGTGTTCACTCCACGAAAGATTTTCGTCAACTAGTACACCAAGAAATTTATTTACTGGTTTTCTTTGGACCTTTACATTATCCAAAGTTAAATCTGGAAGTTTATTAGGAAGAAACCTTTTCTTCCTAGTAGGATGAAAGAAAGCATATGTGGTCTTTTTAATATTTAGGGAGAGTTTTATCAGTTCCAAATTTACTGTCTCAAAAAATGTGTTAACAGCACTATGTGAGAAAAATAGGTTTGTATCATCAGCAAACATAATTTCAGGGAGTATATTCGATACTTTGCATAAGGCATTTACGTACAGGAGGAATAGAAGTGGCCCTAAGCTACTTCCTTGAGGTACTCCACATGCAATATCTTCTAGTTCAGTTTTGCAGTTTATTCCATATGGGACATACTGTTTACGATTTGTTAAGTAATTTTTTAACCAATCAGGGTATTTTCCTTTAATGCCATAAAATTTGAGAGTTTTTAGTAATATACTGTGATTAACAGTGTCAAAAGCTTTAGAGAGGTCTATAATAACACCTAGTGTAAATTTTCCTTCTTCAAAAGACTTAGTGATATCTTCAACTAGTTGAAGGATAGATGTTCAGTAGAATTATTAGTTTGAAAACCGAATTGTTTTGAGTATAAAAGCTGGTTTTCTGTTAGAAAATCATATATTCTATTATAAATGATGCGCTCTAGAAGCTTAGAAAAAAATGGAAGAACAGAAATGGGTCTATAGTTTGTTACTAATGATTGATCTCCTGTTTTGAATGCTTAGCAATTTTTAGTTGATCTGAGCAATATCCAGTGCTAAAAGATATATTAAAGATATATTTAAGGACATCTCGGATTTGTGCATAAGAGTGTATAACTATGTCACTACTTATTTGATCATGACCTGGAGTCGTGTTCTTTTTAGGTGACTTGAAGGCTTTGTCTAGTTCTGCATAAGTTATATTAGAGGGTTGGATACTATTTTCAAATGCGGTCAGATATTCTGTAAAATGAATGTTATTGTTTTGAATTTTTCCTGCTAGTTTTGGTCCAACGTCAATAAAAACTTTGTTATAGGAAGAGCCTATTTTCCCCTGTACAAAGATGTCCAGTCCATCTGAATTTATAAAATTTGGCAATATTTTTGACTTGTGCTTATGTTTTCCAAGAATTTCCTTTATTGTACCCCAAGTTTCTTTAATGCTGTTTTGGTATCTTTATAACTGACTTACATTTTTTAATGTTTCACAGACATTTTTGTAGACAAGGTATTTGTTTTTGTCCTTTTCTGCTTTAGTTTTTGTTGTAAAGTTTTTGCTTCATCTTTGATGATTTAGAAAACCCATTAGTAAACCAGGGAAAATATTTGTCATATAAGCAAAGAAAAATTTCTAAAAAAATATGTTATAA
Source organism: Bougainvillia muscus (assembly GCA_032352715.1). Lineage (NCBI taxonomy): Eukaryota > Metazoa > Cnidaria > Hydrozoa > Anthoathecata > Bougainvilliidae > Bougainvillia > Bougainvillia muscus. The sequence goes on along the minus strand of JAUCNQ010049894.1, from coordinate 7,235 downwards.
CTTGCATTAGCACAGGTCTGTTCATAGATATATTCCATTCAACTTCAGACAGTTCATCACAAAAAGATTCTTTTCTTGCTTTAGTAATTATTCTTTTACATATTATTGTATGTTTTGATTTTGGCTTATTAGCAGTTTCTGCTATAAGAAAGATAGGGAAATGATCAGTTAGATCAGTTTTTATAATTCCTGATTTTAAGTGTGTGTCAAGAACAGTATTAGTAAAGATCTTATCTAATGATGCTTGTGATTTTTGAGTTATTCTAGTTGGTTTGCAAATTATAGGGACAAGTCCATGCTGAAAGAACTGGTTGTAAAATTCCTCAATGGTTTTGCTGGTTTTGTACTTTAGACAATCTACATTAGGGACCGTCTCAAAAATTCGCTTAAATTCGCTTCACAATTCGCTTAGTTCCTAATAATTTTCACCTCAGATGAAGTGTTATTGTAACACTTACGTGTTACAATAACACTTCATCTAAGGTGAAAATGAAGCGAATTGTGAAGCGAATTTAAATCTACATTAAAATCACGTGTTATTATCACCTTTTTGTTTTCCTTGGAGGTTTTTCTGAAACACTCTTTCATGTCTGTTTGGAATGTTTTCAGGCTACCATCAGGTGGCCGATATGTCACACAGACAAGTGTGTTTTTGCTTCCTTTGTTTATAATATCAATGGAAAAGCTCTCGTTTATAGCTAATGTTTTCATTTAAAAATATGCAGATGCCTCCTACTAGTTTGCCAGTCACACGTTCAAAGCTAAGACCATTGTAACCTGTTAGATGCAAATGTTCGTTTTCCTTGAAAGAGGAGTTGGAGACTCAGCTTTCAGTAAGTGCTATGATATCGAAACTGTATTCAAGTTCATGGAGAAATGTTTTTAGAATGTCAATGTTTTGTTTAGACTTATGATATTAGCAAGCAGTAGAGAAAAGGTTTCAGAAGATTTGAGGTTTTGAAATATTTGTTTTGCCTGTTCTATCTCAAAATATTTGTATGCAATTGTGATAAATGTTTATCACTGAAAAAATTTGTATCTGGATCACAATTTTGACCTAATTCCTCCAGATAGGTGAATGGGTTAGGTATGTTAGGCATGGACAGTAAAAGATTGGCTAAGGCACCCAAACACACATCACGAACCTTTAAGATAGCACATTTCCTAGATCATAACACACGCTTTTTATTAGTTATATATATACTTAGATTTTCCAAACAACTATATCTTAATGCTATTTCGCATTGAAAACCATATTCACAATAAAGAAATGTTCTTCTCTGCTTTAGCAGCACCATAAACCTATTGTATAAATTTTAACCAATTATTTCTATCCATTGCTAGTTTTCGTAGATTCTCGAGATCTTCTTTATTTTATAATTACTTTATATCGTATTGGTTTAATTTTGTTCTTTTGAAATCTTGGTTTAACGTTGTAGGTAGGGTTGTTCTTGGTCGACCTTTAAATTTTATCAGTTTTGTTGTTTCGAAGTAATTTTTCATAGCTTTATTCGCTGGTCTATCTTGATTCGAACGTAGAATATGACGAAAACATTTCCATCGCTGTGAGAATGTCTAGTGATAGCATATTCTGTTTGGTTAATTTGTATAGATTAGCACGTGCTGGATATTTGATGTTTAAAACTTTTCGTAGTTGTTGTCTGTGAAATGAATCAAGATTATTTTCTTCAGTTTTGGTAAGGCCCCAGGTTCCTGAGTTGTAAGTAAAAACTGGTTTGACTAAAGATTGTTATAATTTTAATTTCAATTCTTGTTTGATATGGTCATTTCGAATCCATACATTATTCATATTTGAAAGAGTAACTATAGATAATTGTTTTCTTCTTGCTATATCTTCAACGTCTCCAAGTAAGGAACCTAGCTTTTTTACTGTTCTCCATTCCTCATGGTTCTTGTCTTTCCTTTCAATTTTTGTATGTTCTGTCTTCATTTCATTAACTTTAAGGTTATCTTTAAGTAGAACCTTTTTAACAATACGGTTGAGTTTTGAATGCTTTTGTATATCAGTCGTTAGAAAATCCGCATCATCAGCATAGATGAACTCATCTGGTGTTTTTGTTTGTTGTATTGAGTCGTTCTGATGGAGTTGTAGTCTTAATTTTCTGAGAGCATGTTCGAAATAAATATTGAATAATGTTCCACTCAATCCATCACCTTGAGGTGACCCGATGTTACTTTCAAATGGTTGAGTTTCGATGTCATTCATTTTTATTTCAAGAGAAGTGTTTGTTAGGAAATATCTCATCATTCTAGTTTCGTCTTCGTTAAGAAAGGTACTTACGATATCAATTAATTTATCTCTTTTGATGGTATCAAATGCACTGCTCATGTCAATACTCGTGATGTATATTATCTCTTTCACTATTTGTGCACGGGATGTAATCCATCGATGTGTCCAAATGATATCTGAGGTGCTACTGTACTGTCGGTAAGCGCTTTGTGACTGTGACAGATATTGTTCGACTTTTGGTTTGATGCGTTGTAATACAATGTTTGATAAAACTTTTCTAATGATGGGTAGAAGAATGACTGGACGGAGATTTTTTTTGTTATCTAGATCTTTTTCTTTTTGTTCGATGAGTTTTCGTTAAATTTTGTGCAATATTTGATTTCTTTCTGTTTTCATTTTCTTTGCTTTTTCGATGTTGTTGCTACCACTTATTTGAATCAAAAGTTGTGTTGTTGATTCATGATGCTGTAGACGATAGTGATTATACCGAATAAACGGTTGGAGCGTTCGTCACTCACTCCTCATATTTTCTTTTTTATTTCTAAAGCTGGGAAAGATGAAAATCAAAATCACTTATTCTTGGCAACTTATTCTTGGCCGCTACATAAAAAATAATGTTTTACGTTAACAATTCAATCAACAAGCATTTTTAAACATCGTGAATTGAAGGTTAAACTAAGTGTAAGCATGCCCTTTGCATCATTTCTCATTGTTACTTTAATGTGTAATAGGTTTCTGTTGTTGGTCTATTTGTTGTTGCTGTTCCTGATGTTCGGATATCTTCTGATGCTGCTCACTTTTCGAGAATAACAAAGCTTCCTCCTGTCACTGTCATTAATCAATTGAATAGAATGACAGAAAGTTATAAAACGCACCAAAATTCGAAATAAAATAATGTCTTTTAGCCATTGACTTAAAAATCGCCGTCCCCATCAAAATAGGCACTGAAGACCGCTTGGGATGCCGACCTACTGACTTGACTGCAGTCCGACTGGTATCAGATCTAATCTCCAGATTTTCAACATTCCCTGTGGTTTTCCTTTTCCATGACGCAACTATTATAAATTATGAAGCTACAAAAGAGAAAGAGGATAGAGGGAGACGAAAACTATTTATTCTACTTACTTCGTTTTTTGCTTCTTTCTTTCTCCGTTTTACGTCTTGTTCTGTTATTCATGTTTGCTGCTCGTCCCCACAGTCTGATCGAGTGTGCGTATTTTCTTTCTTGATTTTGATCTTATATCTTAACTTTCACTTTTTTCGTGCTTCTCTTCGGGTTTCTCTTCGTCCCCAGAGTCTAATTGAGGTTGCTCTTTTCTCTAATGGTTTTGTTCTTTCAAAAACGTTCTTTTACATACGTTGGATCTTTATTTATTTATTTATTTATTTGTCTTGTCTTTCTCCGTTATATATTACGTATTAGCTACGTCTTCTATAATCATCGCTTCTTTTCACCGAATGTTGTTGTTCAAATTAATGTATCGGCAATGCAATGTCATCCATCAACATTCCATGAAGTCAAGATCTTCTCAAAACTCGGCAATGTGTTGGTTTCAAATGACGTCAGTTTCGCAAAGACCAATCATTTTCTCGGGATTGTTTCACAGATGTAATTGGCCTCATTTTCGAAAAAAATGTCTATTTTGTCTAGGTTTAAATTAACCTAGGTAAGGCGTGGTTGCGTTCTACAAGTTCTCTTTGCAAGTTTTTAACCACAATCAGTGGAGGCTTAGAATTGAATGAACATGGATTTTAATTTTCATTTTTCCCATCAGATTTAGTTGTATCAGGCTGTATGGAAAACAAGTATATAATATGGTCGAGTGTTACGATCTCAATATGTTATGTTAAATGCTTTGTGTTGTGTTTATGTGTCTATCCAATGTTTGGTCCGTTACTGTCCATGCCCGGTGAAAACCTAAGCATTTTGACGAGACCTGTAATTGATCGAAACAGTAACTTTGCAGCAAATTATCTTTATGCAGCACCATCATTTCCATTTTGATCTTTATTTTTTCAGAATATATAAAAATGACATACATACAAGAAAAGTTGAATTTATTGGCAAAGAAAAGAGAAGGGAAAGGAAAAGTTTGAGGTACGAGATTACTTTTGTATTTAATGGAAAGAAATGCATAATTGTTAGTTATGCTTCAAAATTTTGTATCGTAGCGCATTTTGCGCGTGGGTATCACTAGTATAAAAATAAAAACATTTAATTTTCTTCCAGCGACACTGTGCCTCGCTACACTGTTATTTTATTTCTGAATCTTTTTAATTATTAGATTAGAATGCTCTGTTATAAATTTCGAACACCTGTTTTTTCATAAAAATTAGAATGTCTTGTTGTCAATCTTTTTCTCCAGCGGGAACTCCCCTAAGAAAATTTCCTGTTCTACTAGATAATTTTCACAGTTCGTATGAAAAAATAATAATTCTAGGTGATTTTAATTGCGAACCTAATTAGGATGTCATGCCAGAATTATTAGCAACATACGAACTTTAAAATCTCATAAAGCAAAATACATGTTTCAAGTCACCTGATGGAACATGTATTGACCTACTTTTGACAAATTGTAAAGCATCTTTAATGCATTGTGAGACTTTAGAGACTGGCCTCAATGAAGTCAATCTTCAGAGATTATAGGTCATTGATCAAGAAACTTTTTCAAAAGATCTATCTATCTCACTGGCATTGCGATCCCAGGAAAGCTATACCTACACAGTGGAAAGCTTTAAAACGGTATTGGAGCGTCATGCTACAAGTAAAAGGAACCTAATCAGAGGAAACCACAAGTAACAAAAGAATTACACAAAGAGATTATAAAAAAATCTCGTCTTAAACACATTGCAAACAAATCAAAAAGATCTGAAGACATTCAGGCGTATAAAGCGTAGCGAAATCTTGTTACTAGTTTAAACAGACAGCAAAAACAGCTGCTCTTTCAGAGCATTGGCACCTCAAACCCCAAACAAAACCTATGGTCCATATGTAAACCATTCTTTACAAATGGCACAATGGGTGATGAAATTTTCAACGTACAAAATTTCTCAAGGTTTAGTCATCTGAATCTTTAAAACTTTTTAAGAAACAGAGAAACTCCTGCAGTAGATTCTAAAAGAAAGAAGAGAGTAGATTATATAAGAACGTAGAAAATATTACAACAGTCTAGACATAACAAACATCACAGATAACAAACGTTTTTGGAATACTGTGAAACCATTTTTAACTAATAAGATCTCCTGTTCATCCAAGATTACACTTACCAATAATGGAAATGTGATCTCTGACGCAAAGTCTGCGAGTGAATGTTTTAGTACATTTCTTGGAAATGCAGCCAAATCCATCAATATCAGAGAGAATGACACTCATATTACCCTGGTATCTGATGCACTAGACTCAGTTACTGCTGCTATCAAAAATTTTGAGAAACACCCGGCATACTTGCTATTCAGCAAAGACTTTCTCAAACTTCTAATTTATTTGCCTTTTCTGAAGTTGAATCCACGGATATCTTGAAAGAGATCAGAGATCTAGACTCTTCAAAGAAGGGAACTTTCTGTAACATTACTCCCACTCGTCTAAAAACTATATTAAAAAAATATCTGGAACCATGAAATTCTCCACAATCATGAGTTTCCAAGCAAGCTAAAGCTAGCTGACTGTTCTCTTGTTTATAAGAAAGACGACTCTACCTCAGTTCAGAATTACTGCCCAGTTAGTGTTTTGCCGACCGTTTCTAAGATTTTTGATCGATTAATGCATAAACAGATTGTAAATTATATGAATCAATTCATGTCTCCCTACATGTGTGGATATAGAACAGGTTTCAGTACACGAACAGCTTTAGTATCGCTATTGGAAATGTGGAAAAAAAACCTTGATCAAAAGGGTTTCTGCGGTGCTATATTGATGGATTAATCCAAAGCCTTTAATACCATCAATCATGATTTATTAATCGCAAAACTTCATGCCTATGGGTTCAGCAAAAATGCCCTTATTTCGATCCTTAGTTACCTCTCTGATAAGTGTCAGCGTGTTAAAGTTGAATCTGCTTTTAGTTCTTGGACTGAATTATCGCAGGGTGTCCCTCAGGCTCGGTGTTAGGGCCTCTCTTTTTTATATTTTTAAAGATATCCATGTTTTATAATTTTGCAGATGACACTACACCATATGTATGTGGAAAAAATCTTTCCTATGTTCTTGAAAAACTAGAAAATAGCTCAGAGTTAGCACTTATTTGGTTTGAGGCTAACTACATGAAAATGAATCCTGTTAAATGTCATCTTCTTGTGTCCGGATTCAGGCATGAACATATATATGCTATTGGAAAATATAAAAACAAAACAAGTAAAATTTTAGCAAAAGCTTTTCGGTAAAATAACCATCATCAGTGCTGTTAAAAAATATATGTAAAATAAAATCTAAAAACATCAGGAAATATACATATGTTACAATTTAAAATACGTCACAGGTCTCAAAGGACCAACGGTATGAAATATTTGTGACAAACAAGCTGCTAAGTAGCTTTTAATAGCTACAAGTTAATAATAAGAGTCTCACAACAAAACATACAAATGTCCGAGAAAGTAATTTGAGGACATCTGCAGGCTGCAACATGAAAATCCAAGAAAAAGATATGCAAACATCTGTGAAAACCTAAGTAACACCGTTTCGAAATAATATCAGTGTCTTGGATTCCACCTGATTATTTAAAAATGCACGTTTAAGTGCAATCCATGAAGCTTCCAAGTTCTTTCTTACGCGTGTATTGGTTGGTGATGACATAACTACTTTCCGTGAAAATTGGTGATCGATGTTGTCTTTCAAATGCTTTGCTATTTCAGAATTCTTTCGAGGGTCGTTGTGCTCACTAATTCTAGTGTTGAAATTTCGTTTAGTTTCGCCTATATACATCTTTCCACATGAACATTCACCTTCATAAATTGTGCAAGCAGGGTGGGGATTCTTGCTTTTTAAATT
>JAUCNQ010049783.1:0-12954 GCA_032352715.1 Bougainvillia muscus | reverse complement strand
ATGCCGTACGATGGTAATTTAGTTAAAAGTGATGCATGACTAACCGTATCAAATGCTTTACTGAGGTCCAAGAAAACTGCACCAGTTAGATTACCACTGTCCATTTCTTTCCGAATGTCATCAATCAGCAATGTTGCAGCCAATTCAGTGGAATGTTTTGGCCTGAACCCGAACTTGTACACCAATTTGTGTCGATCAAGGTAATCCATTAGTTGGGAGTGGACTACTCATTCCAATAATTTTGACAGTATGGGCAGTACTGATGTCGGTCTGTAATTGTTGAAATCGGTTTATGCTCTATATTTATATATAGCTGTAATCTTGGATGTCTTCCAGGTACATGGTACAGATGCAGTGGTAAGCGATAGATCAATGATGAAGGTTACAGGTTCGCAAATCGCCATAGCCGATCTTTTAGCAGATTTGGTGGCAATTCGTCCAATCCACATGACTTTTTACGCTTAAGTTTACGAAGTTGTTTTATTACTTTGTAGGGCTAATATTTCGTAGATTGAATTTCTGGGTAGTTCTCAGCACTATTCTTTTCAGCATTTTCCAAACATGATTGGTGAACTTGTTCCAGTTTTTAAGCAGGGATCGTGCAATTGAGTAGAAAAAGCAACCAAATCCATTTGAGATTTTAACAGGATCATGTGTAAGATGGTTGTCAACATTAAAACATTTTGATGATTGACAGCTGGATTTGGTTGGGTAAATATTCTTGAGTGTCTGCTAGAAGTTATCGGGATTGTGACAATTTTCAGTTAACAACTTTTTATTGAAATTTCTCTTTTCAGATTTTATCAAATTGTTAACCTTGTTTCGTTGGTGTCGATAGTTTGCACAATCTTCATCAAGTTTTGTCTGCCTGTATTTCTTTAAAAGTTTGTCTCTTTGTGTCATTTTGGATTTTATGAGTGAAGTTATCCATGGGCACACTTTACTTGAAATTCGTCTTAAGATATATGGTACGTGTTTGTTGAATGAAGATGCAAGTATGAAATTAAACGCACTGAGTGAATCATTTACATTGCTGGTAGTGTAAACATTTGACCAGTTAGTGTTGTTAAGATCTTCTTCAAGCTTTGTAGCATCATACTTTTTGTAATTTCTGACATGAATTGTTTTCGGGGATACTTTGGGATGGTTGATTTATTCTTGCGAAGCCTATCATTTCATGGTCACTAAAGCTCTTTGGGAAAACCATTTGTTTCAATTATATGTAAAGGTTCGTTGGTAAATAGTAAATTGATAATTGATTCAACATCCTTTGAAATTCTTGTCAGTGAATTAATTAATTGCTTTAAAGCATACAGGGATAATATGGATTTAAGATTTTTGTCGTCTGTTGCTTTACCATAAAAACAGTTAAAATCGCCTGTAAGTATTATTTCTTTGTCCTTGCCATTGATAACATTTCGTCGAATAACTCATTGAAATCTTTTGGTAAATATTTGGAGCTGGATGGCAGACAGTAACAGACACAAAGTAGAAAACCCTTTGTTCATGAGAATGTAATTTCGATCCATAAGCATTCCAGTTTCTCGGATTCCAAATCAATTCTTCTGATGTAAGGGACACTCTTTAATGTAAGCAGCGACACCTCCAAAGGTCCCTTTGATGCGGTTTTTAACTTCCATATTAAACCCTGGAATTTTAAAAGCATTGCAGCTGTTTTTGTCAAGATGAGTTTCCGAGAGCGAGAATATATGGAACTTCTTGTACATCTCAAAGAATGTTTGCACGTGACCAAAGTTTTGTAACTCGAATATTATGGTGAAAACATTTGAGTCCCTTGCCAGACAGAAATCTTAGAACCGATTGGTCTTCACTTGTAAAAGCAGCAGGCTGGGGTGCTTTTAGATCGACGTCTTTGAGTCTGGCACAGTTTAAGAAATCTTCAGTGGCGTTTAAACATTTCATGTGAGTGTTTGTAAGGCATGTATTGCAGGAAAAGTAGGTCTGGTTTTTCCGGATGACTTTACGGCAGGTGTTGCATATTGTGTTTGGTCCTGGGCATGTTTCCACGTCACCAGATAACAGTAACAAGGTGTTGAGTATTGCGCTGGAGTTGCATCAGGCTTAAAAAGGACGATTACGACTAATAACCCATAGGGAGCTGTAAGTGTTTGATGATGCGAGAGAGTGAATGCAAAAACTTGGTTTCTTCACAGCAAGTATAAAAAGAATAAGCAACACCTTGAACGGTACGAGCATCACTATCGTGTTTGATGATTTGACGTCAAGGCATGAAAGTGTAAAATATTTCTAATTTTCAACGCATAATTTACTCACAACTTCTTCAAATGATCCAATTTTTTGTGTGTGGTGGATACACTTCTATGCTGTTCGATTGGTATCAATTTCGTGAGTAAGAAAATTATTTTGGACTCACTTTAGTTGAAAAGTATCTTGTTTTTCAAGCTTGCTGGCGGTTTTTGCGTCCACCCTCACGAAGCCGTTACATTGCCCCTCATGAAGCCATTGCATAACGAAATAACAGAAAGTTTTGTCCACAAAATTCGTTTGGAAATTTGTATTGATTTCCATACAGAAGGAGTGTTTTTTTTTGCATACTTAGTAGGCACAAAAAAATCTTCTGTGAAAAAAATAGTTCGTATTACGATAATTTTTTTGTTGGGGGTCCCTTATTAAGATGGTCATTACTAACAATTACTTAATATAGCTAAGAGCATTCACAATGAAAGGGTGTGATGGATTTCAATTATAATGATGAATTTGTTGAAGTTGAAAATATTACAACCCCATAGTGATAATGAAGTTGGTCTTGTTTCTTACACTAAGCGATCTACATAAAGGTTCACAAACCAACAACCTAAGTGGATTTACTTTTGTGTGGATTAATTTTCGCGGGCTTCACAGATTTCTGGATTTTCCACGAAATTAAATCCGCTCGAAATATCCAAAATATTGTCATCCGAAAAAATTAATCCGCACGAGAAACTCAAAAATCGGCGTCCACGAAAACTGTTTAGATTTCTTTCTTTTTTTAAGCTCTTGAACCAAATTTTTTCGTAGTATGTTAAAAGAACGTGGTGAATTCGACTAAATTGTGTAATTTTTGTCTTCCCTGGAGTTTAAATCTGTGCGAAATTTATCACAAACTTTTATAATCTGCAAAATTAAATTTAGCGAAAAATACAAAAATTTTGCCATTCCTGAAATAAAACCTGTGCAAAAAATAATCCACTTCTTGTGAATCAAAACATTCAAATTTCTAAATCTTTACTTTAAGATCAATAAAAACAAATGATGCAGCTACAGTAACGAATAAATCAACGATCTATTAATTTCTTATCATTAAAAAGCAGCGAATCATTTATTTAACATTATTAATAAGCAGTAGTGGCAGTGGTAACACATGGAGCTCATAATGCAGCGGTCCCCGGTTCAAATCCAGGTCGTTGATCTTCTCATGCCATGTCCCTGGAAGTACTGCCGTCAATTTTTTCCTCTGTGTAATGTCAAATGCCATGTTTCAGAGTCTTAGGGTTGACAGAGGGGCGTTAAAGCTCGATTAACAACTTGAGAGGGCTTGATGTAACCTCTTCCCTATTAGTGGCTAGTGGTGTAGTGGAGGATAAGTAGTGATAGCCTTGGGAGAGTTGAAATAGTTAAAAAAAAATTGATCCTTGACACTGTTTGTTAAGCCATGATTTCAATTGAATATTTGAGTATGTGAAGATTTTCCATGAGTTAATGGGTTAGAACAGTGGAATTCTGAGAGATAACTGAATAATAGTTATAGCTACACCATGTTAATTACTTGTAATATTTTGAGCTTTTGCCTTATTAGCTCGTACTTTAACCACAGTAGAATGTTGTAACACTTGAAACAGAGCTTAAAAGTGGTACATGGCATTGCTCACCACCTTTAATCTATATTGCTGATTTCGATTCTCAATGTTTTAAGAAAAATCTAGTTATATGTTGTGGATTCAACTGATCTTGCAAGGAGTTTTGAGGAAATAGCTTTATTGAGCAGTTAAGCAGGATTATAACACAGGCTATCTGGGCAATATTGAAATATACGATTTTTTTTCTATTCTTCTTCTTTGCTAGAACCAGATACTTAGTGCAGTTATAATTTTACGTTACAGAAGACCTTCAGATATGAATATAAATAAAAAATAATGTCACAATCATGTGTATTTTGCAGAATAGGTAGCTGTTACAGACGGAACAGAGAATCAAGTATTTTTTTTCTGCCATGTTTCAACTAAAATTTTCCTTATACTGAATAGAATAGAATAGAATAGAAATCATTTATTTGTATAAACAATTGGATACAAAAAGGAAATATAGGCCATATAGCCGTTAATAATAGTAGCATAAATAATACAATACAATAGAGCAACTCCATGGATGTTTCATGGGATTGCTCAATATTTAAATATATGAGTTCAAGTTTGAAAAGGCCTAGTAGGAATTCAACAGGGGACAACACAATAGCAGGGCTAAAAAACGTGAGGCCACCTTAGTGTGCAGGGAGAGTTACATTTAATGAATGAGCAACTTAGCAAGCATAGAACAAATAAATAAATATGATAAGACAAGGATTGGAAAAACAGAAGACAGTGCACATACATAGTACAGGGAACGAACGAACACAAAACGGACAAACACAGACAAAAACAAAAGATTAAGAGACATAGAGGATACAGGGGGATTGAGATACAATTAATATGAGTCAATAATGTGTTTAGAGAGTAGATTTGTTAGTGAGTTTTTAAGGCTGTGATTACGAAAAGAAAAGTTTGATTGTCCAAGGAGTCTATTCCATGAGGCAATGGAGTGATAGAGAACTGAGTTTTTTTCCAAATCTGGTTGTGTTAATAGTAGGTATGTTGATGATACCACTTGAACCAGCTCTTGTTGAACGAGAATGTTGAAAATCAACGTTGAAGGAGGATATGTGAGATGGCGGGACCTTATTGGGACGTTCTGGAGTTGGATATAGTCTGGGAATCTTATTATATTAAAAAATTAGCAAAGATAGGTGACGCATGGGCATGAGGATGTGAAAAGGTCATAATACGAACTGCTTGGTTTTGAAGTGTAGTGATACAGTCAGAATAATGAGTTGAAGGTTGACCCCATACCTGACAGCAATAAGTACATAATAGATTTGGATCAAAGTTGGTAGAGGAACAAAATGGCAAAGTTTAGATAAAATGCCATTAGAACGTTTAAGCTTAGCTGCTATAGCATCAATGTGTATTTTCATTGAGAGATCGTAATCAACTATCATACCAAGATATTTGATGGAATTAGGCCGAGATAAATTGATTTTGAGTTTTGCGTAAACGCGCGCATCTACTTTTTACCGCCGCATTTGACCATTTTATCTTGATTTTTCCCGCATCTACGTATTTTATTAGATTTTGAAAAAGTTGGTGCTATTTGATAATTTTATTTTCCTTTGTAGGTAACAATTCCACAACAACTGTTCATTATAAATAACATATTCTCTATGAATCCCATACCATACTACACATAACTGTTGTGTTTTGTTGTATATGTAGCCTTGTCGCCATTTCATTTATTATATATCCCATAATGCAAAGTTACCCCAGGAAAGGTTGCGCCACAGTATAGTCATATAGTCATATCGTCTTTGCTATCATCTTCCTTCTGTAAAATAAGCAGTAAAAATGCGTTATTATGAAAACAAGAAAAAAATGGCCGGTAGATTGATGATTAGCGATCCCAAAGGCAAAATAAAATCTCTTTTTACTGCCCGCATTTTATAAAATAAGGCCCGCATCTTGTTTTTTCGTAAAATAAAACGCATCCCGCATCCTAGTTTTAGGGGAAGTTACGCAAAACTCAAAATCAATTTATCTCGGCCTTACTAAGGCTGATAATTTTCCTTTGGATCTTAATATTGAAGGGAAAGCTAGCATGATTATTATTTGGTTTAAAGAGTACGTATTCAGTTTTAGAAGTGTTCATTGAGATTGTATTGGCATTTAGCCAATGACACATGCGTTTTATATCAGATTGAAATAATTTCTGGAAGGGTAGAGCTCGTGTGCAAAAGGTTAGTGTCATCGGCAAAGTGGTGAACAGCACCAAATTATATTGCATTGCAAAGATCAGTAACGTAAATAAGGAATAATAGAGGACCAAGAACTGATCCTTTGGTAACCCCATGTATACAGACAGTAGAGGAGGAAGAAACATTATTTATTGAGACAAACTGAGATCCCATGACCGCGGATACCATAATGTGATAATTTGTGTAGTAGTATCCTGTGATCAACTGTATCAAACTGTATCAAAAGCCTTCTCAAGGTCAATGAAAATACCGCATGCGAATTTACCATTATCAAGAGCATCAAAAAGTTTTTGAGTAACAGAAAGGAGCATGATGTAGAAAAGGATTTACGAAAGCCAAATTGTTGGTGATATATAATATTTTGTACATTTAAGAAAGAGTAAAGGCGTTTGTAAATAATTTTCTCCAGCAATTTCTCGATGTTTGATAAAAGAGATATGGGACGATAGTGGGAACAATCAAGAGGGAACAATCCAGTGAGGATACCTTCCTATGCACAGGAATAACCATAGCAATTTTTAAGCAAGTAGGGAAGATCCCTGTTTCAAAGGAAAGATTGAAAAGTGCTGTGAGTGGAGTAACGACGTAATGTTTCAAAAGGGAGAGAATTTTTCCAGGAATGCTGTTAGGGTCAGAGCATTTATCAAAGTTAAGAGATATTAGAGTTTCAAATACTTCGACAGTGTCAGTTGGAGCTAAAAAGAAAGAGTTGGGGTTACATCTGGGGAGGAAATGTGTGAAGTGTCTGAAAGGTTTAGGAATCTTTTTATGAACTGTCTCAGCAACATTCGATCATCTACCATAACTTTATTGATGAGTAAACTTGTTATAGGGTTACGTTTAGCAGATTTATTATCAATTAATGAGTTAATTTCCTTACATAAATACCTTTTTTGAATTATGTATATTATGAGTAAAGAAAGATTGATAGTAAATGTTTTTGCTAGTTCGACAATGAAATGGCAATAAGATTTATATCTAATTTCAAGAAATATTTTAATATTGGAGTTTTTTCTTTAAGATAGGATTGATAGATTTTTTCGCATACATGAATGGATTTAATAATGCCAGGGGTTATCCATGGTTTATTATTCTGTTGTTTTTGTTTAAATTTAGCCGTTTTAAGCGGTATATGTTTATCAATAAGATAATTAATGTTGTTAAAGAAAATGTCAAAGGATGTATTAACACATTTTTTGTCCAGATTGAGAATATTAAGCCAGTCGATATTAAAATAGTCATGTAAAATTAATTTTCGAGAGGACAGGCATAACTAGAATGGGAGATAAACACAGTAAAAGTCAACAAAAACAAAACAACACAAACAAAGAATTAGAGAATCCTTAATCAGTCAAATTTAAAAATGTGTATAAGCAAGCTAATGCGTTGGATCAGTCAAAAGTTGATAAAGTTTTGACGAAAGAGAACACACTAATTTTTAATAAAAAAACAGCCTGCAAGAATTTAATGAAAACTTACTGGTTACCGTTAGTTATATATAAAGTAGAAGACTCTGGAAGAAACACGCATGCTGGAACTAAAAATATGGCTCAGCGTGTACTTCTAGAACTACCATTTCCCATCATATCAAAACAAAACTAAGGAAGGTTGGACAATCATACTAGATAAAATACTTCTTGCACATAAGAGGGATTGAATTACCGCAAAAAAAACGGTTTGCTACTTTTTAAAGATTTAAAAAAAAAAAACAGTCGCCCACCATGGTTGGGCCATGAAGAAAATTTTGCTATCTAGATCCTCTAAAACAGCCTCAAAATCGATTTCTGAGGTTGTTTTCTGTTCAATACAATGTACACTTTTCTTACAAAATACACCCGTCTCACTTGTTTTCGTATCAGGTGCCATATTTATATTTTCGTTTTTGATTTAAAACTGTTTATTTGTAGCGATTAAAAACAGTTAAAACTGATTAATAATAAAATTAAAATGTTTAGAAAATGGTCACACACACTTTTGCTGCAGGATTGTTAAGGCAATTATGACCATTTTGTAGACCTATGCATCTAAACAAAATGACGTTGATAATATAATGTCAACAAGTACAATAAAAGGGATAAAGTTCACTACTATTGATAGTCCACAAACTTTTATTGCAAATCGTACCATTTTTGTCCCAGAATTGTCTTTGTACATATATACTAACAGAGGCGGATCCAGAAAAAGCTTTTAACTAGGCAAAGCAATAAAACGGAGAGCAAAACTCATTGACTTTGAATAGTGTAATAATTGATCGATAACCTTTAAAAAGGCTAACGATCATTTATTAACTGTTAATTAGTAATAAGGTTTAATCTCCATCTTGGTGCTCAGACTAGGTCTGAGGCCGCTCCTGGAAATACATTAACGAGGTAATTATAACACTTTTAAAAAGCTTATTGCGATCATTTGTTAACTATTAATTAATAATAAGTTTTAGTCTCCATCTTGGTACTCTGACTAGGTCTGAGTTCGCTCCTGGAAATATGTTAATGAGGTAATTAATTATTACACTTTTATAAGGCATATATGTGTCAACGATTGACAAGAAAAAGCTGCAAACTCAGTGCGAGCTATTTGACTCAGCTTGATATTTTCTGTCTGGAGATCGTCGTCTTTTAAGGCAGCTTTCCATGCTTTTCAATATTTTGTGCGAAAAAAGTTTTTCTATTGTTTTGCTATTGTTTATATTTTTTTCATACGAGCATTTTTCTCATAAATAAAAAAGTTGAAAAGACTTCAACTAAAAGAATATTTTGCTTTCGACAAATTAATTCAATAGAAAAACAATAGAACAACTTTTTCAAACAAAATGCTTTTAAAAATGAGCTGTATGAAAAATGACAAACAAATATGGTGCGTGCAGTTGTGATATGTGTGCGTAATGTTCGTTGATTCATTTGTTAGCTCGTTGATTCGTTTTAATTAGTTGATTTTTAAACTGGTTCGCATAAACTAAAAAAGGAATCGCATTTAGCGAACTGCGACCCCTTATTTCGATCGCTGACATAAGGCGTGACACAGGCAGTTTGGACATCAGATCACAGATATATTTAAGAAAATAAATGACTGAGAACTTGAAAATTAACTTTCACAGAACAAATCTTAGAGGGATTGCTCGTTTATAGTGATAATCATCATATTCATCGAGCTAGACTATCACCGTGCCATTATACACCCAGAATCTGCTGATTTGATCATTATTGTATAAGTCCCGAAATTCCCGAAAGGTAAGGTGTAAAAGTGGAAAAAAGTGTAAAAAGTGCATTAGAAAGCCAGCAATTTCTATATTGTTCTGTCTATTATACTGGTGTAGAGTGTTCAGGTCAACTTCCAAGCATCGATTTCCTC
Organism: Bougainvillia muscus; assembly: GCA_032352715.1. NCBI lineage: Eukaryota > Metazoa > Cnidaria > Hydrozoa > Anthoathecata > Bougainvilliidae > Bougainvillia > Bougainvillia muscus. Next base: position 3,524 of record JAUCNQ010049783.1, on the reverse strand, counting down.
TTTCTGACAATTCAACACACAGTTTCTCATTTTCCACTCTAATTTCCTGGAGTGGCATCCTTGAGTTTCTCAAAGTGTTTTTCAAACTGCGATTCAATATTGATGTGTAAGGGCTTACTTGGTGGTATTGTCGAGGTTGAAGAACAGCTCTGTCTAGTGTTGTGATCGTGATGATGTTGGTTGGGAGGATGTGGTGGTTGGGAGTAATGTGGTAGACAGGCATGATGATGTTAAGTTGTATTGAAGCAGTGAAGGCAGGTAGGATGAGTAGATCTGTGTAGTTACAAGTTAGTTAGAGTCTCTTGGTCGCTACTCGAGGTTGAATTGATCGAGAGATTTTTGGCGCGAAAAATGTCTGTTCACCTCAACGATCAAAGAAGGAATGAGTTATTTGCCAAAGTTAACTTAAAGATAAATCTCTGATGTAAAAACAAGTTTATCTCATTTGAAGAATCTGAATGAATGATGAAAGAATCTTTTGGAATTTTTGAAAAATCTTATCTCGTTCTCGAGATATTGCAGTTTGAAGATTTTGAATGAAACTATTAAAAATGTGACATCACAAACTGTAAGGAAAAGCCTGCGGACACAACGATTCTCATTTCCAAGACCAGTGATTTTAAGTCAAAGGAATTTTCATTATCTGTCGTGAGACTTCTCCCAATCCTGAAATCTGGGGTCATGTTAAAAAGGTTTGGTACCCAATTTGGCACCCTACGTCGGCTACCAATTTGGCTACTTTGTTTGACTTATCTAGCTATACAAATGCAGAAAAATTATCTTGGTTAAACTCTCGCTCTCTTGTTGCATCTTAGATGAGTGTCTCACAATCTCCAAATGGAAATTTCTGCAAATTGTGCCCTGCTTTTGTGTTGTGAAGCAAATTTTTGTTTATATCTGAAGCGGCCCTGTTGAATTTTGCAAGTTTTCTGACCTTCACAGGTCTTCTGATTTTTTATAAGACCTAGTAAATTTAGCTCATCCTCAAATGTTCTTTTTTTCGGAAATTTTAGCCTCCACTTGTTGTTTTAGTGTTCTTAATCTCTGAAAATATAAGCCTGTTTGTTCCTAAGTAAAAAATATTTCATCCCTCATAGCGTTTACTACACTAAGAGCTTTAAGAATTAATGGCTTTCAGCCTTCAATTTACTACATTTACTACATTTAGGTGAAAATGAAGCGAATTGTGAATATTTGAGAAGAACCGTTAAGGAACCGTCTCAAAAGTTCACTTTAAAATTTGCTTTATTGATATAGATCTTCATCTCAGAAGAAGAGCCATTGTGTCACAGAGTCACAAAGTAACACAATAACCCTTCTTCTGAGATGTAAAGTTAGACATTGTAATCCTACGATACCAGGGTCATACCAGGTTTCGTATCGACTATACAAAGAATCAGGAAGATACAAAAATCCCTGGGATCGAGGTTGCTCATTGGCGGAATTAGAACATCCTATTAACTAATCACAACAGTAAAACGTAGACCAGCAGTAATACTTAATAATTGCTTTACGTAGGGTGATGGATCTCTAAAGCCAGGTTAAGAATGAACGCAGTGATAACATTGCATTGATCTCATAAACTAGGGGCCTCCAGGCTGTGTGCAACATCCTTGGAGTAGGGTTGTAAAAGCTGAGGGTAAGATGAGAGATGTGTCATTGTGTGAGTGTCATTGTGATCTTGCGGGATCTCACTTTGTCCAACAATCACATAATTAGAAAATTGCCATGATTCTGTAAGAATCCCACAGAATCCCATTGACAACAAGATCTTGTGGGATCCCACAGGATATTCCAATATCCCAAGAGATCTTGGCAAGTATTTTTACCACCATTACGATTAAAGATTATACTGTAAGATTTGCTCAATCAATAAATTAATTTCTTCCCTAAATCTTGAATTATTTGTTTTTGTAGCACGTCATACCTAACTAAGTAAATCCCTAAAACCAAACTTTGAAATATCTGCCAACAAAGATGACATACTGTAGTGTCTTTAATAATGAGCACCACAAGCATTATATAACCAAAAATAGTTAGTCTCTCTGTTTCTCCAGTAACAAAATGAAGACAAGTTAAGTCATAAGCTTTGTCTTTAGGGCCTTGTGTTAGGGGTTCACATGCATGACTCGGCCAGTCTGACGTACCAGTCTGACTTAGACTACCATATATGTGGTTAGTCTACAGTTAGTGTGGTTGGGCTACCAATAGTGTGGTTAGACTACCGTCTGGACTAATGCACCAGTCTCGAGATTGGAATACAGGTGACTACTGCAAGTTTGCCATCCGGTAGTCCATATGGATTATGGACTTTCGAGTTGGATTTCCAAGCCTGGAACAGGCAAGATCTTAGCAATTGTTAGACAAATTCTTGCCAATTTCTTGCCAATATCCTGCCAATTTCCAAAAAACCGTCAAGTATTGACAATAACTAAGCAATATACTGGCAATTAATTGCTTCCGGTTCTTACAGGATATTGCAGGATCCCACAGGATTTTTCACCAGGGATATGATTTATGGAGGCATTACAGGGACAACTAGGTTAGGTTGGTGAACCCTCAATTAATCAATCACGTTATACAAAGAGTCTGGTTTCAGTGACACTGGTAGAAGAGGAGGCAGAGGAGACACTGGCACGCACCACAGCATACCCAGCGCAGCCCACAACATCTTACAGATAGTCAATGCTCATTCAAGCATATCAAACTTTCAAGTTGGTAAATTCCACAAACCAACACATCAAACAATATAAAAATAATCTTTTCATGCGTGTTGTAAAAACCGAAAAAGACATAAAAATATGATGATGCATAGTTGCCAACCTTCACTTAGGCCGACGTCACAAATACATGGTGTAAGAGTCATTTGAGGTGTCAAAATAGGGTTGGTCGGTTGGTCAGCTATAAAAAAGTCATATTTTCGGCTAAAAAAACTTATTTCCACTATCAACGGCTTTTGGCACAGATCCGGAAGTTTTTCTTCGCAGTATCACTGCCATTTAGCCGCGAAATGCATATCCAATGTGCATGGCCAGCCAGTGTGGCAGCGAAATGGTGAAGAAACACTTTCCGAAAGGCCAGCGACAAAGAAAAACTAAAAAAAAACGGACTCTCTCTGACTCTTTTCGACTCTAAATGTAAAACTTTGGTGCTCAAAAAAAGGGGCGGTCGAATGACTCTAACACCGTGTCTTGAGTTGAGTTGAGTTGAGCAATATGTCGTGTCCAAAGAAGCAAAAGTGAAAGCTCTTCTTGAACTTCATCTCCCATGTCTGTTTGGGACGTCAACTAGAGATTTTGATAAAATCTTTTATACATGCCGTTACTAAAATTGACATAAATTTTTAACAACTTAATAATTTTGGATGCGGTAAAAACGGGTGATGTGTATTGAAATTGTCTAAAGTTTGGCCAAATTTTTTTTTTCATTTTAGTTTTGTTATTGTCTGAAAATCTGTCCGAAAGACGAAAAACGGCTAAAAAATCAACTAGTCATGGTAAATCGAACGAAAAAAAAGTTATCTA
>JAUCNQ010049672.1:0-12956 GCA_032352715.1 Bougainvillia muscus | reverse complement strand
GTTCCTTATGTGACGTACTATAATCGTGGTAAGTTTCATCATCTCAGATGGACCCAGTCAAAAATTATGGAGGGGGGGCGGAATCTGCCCCCCCCGGGTGTTAGTGTTTGTCAAAAAGCCCGGGTAAAATAGGGTTAAACTGATAATTAATTACTTGCTATCTATTAGGATCCGTCTAAAATAATCGTTTTATAAATTTGATTCATTCCTATTAACTTTCATTCAGAAGAAGTTTCTTTGTGCATACTTCGTATGCACAATGACACATCATTTAAGATGAAAATTGAAACGATTAATGAAACAAATTAAGTAAATTCGCTTCACAAATCGCTTCAGTTTCACTTCAGATGAAGTGTTATTGTGCATAATAGCACTTCATCTGAGGTGAAAATTGACAGAGTGAAGCAAATTTATTAAGCGAATGTTTGAGACGGTACCTAAAGTAAATCTTTAAGACGATCTCTATAAGGTCTATTCTTTCTTTTCTAGGAGCATATAGAGAAGGCGATTGAATTAAATCCTGATAATGCTACATCACATTTTCTACTAGGGAGATATTGTTTTGAAGTAAGTCTAAATTTATTATAACCAGGTTTGCACCGTTTTCAGAAGTGTCTTTTTGCCTACAATTTATGTATTTTTAAACATTTTTTGTAATGATTTAAGCTTGGTTCCCACTACAGGTTTAATGTGGTTTCCCACTACAGGTTTAATGTGGTTAAGATGGGTTAATTTTTGTGAGATATTTTTTTGTTTATTGAGATAATTTTTATTAGTTGCGTTCCCATTTTGAGTTAGCAATGGCTTAAATTTAATTCTCTGAACAGTTTTTACACATCTTCAGTGTTCTGGCAACAATTTAAAAGAAGAAGATTTACCGTACTACTAACTTTTACTACGGAGAAAGCGGCGAAGAAAAAGCAACAATTACAGCATATATTACAGCTTTTCTCAATTAGAGAACATAGCTCGCACAAGTTTTGGGTCCGAGAAGTTTCTAAAAGAAGAATCCTTCTTCGTTAACCCGTAGTGGGTGGGAACCAAGCTTTAGACACTTTCTTCTTAATTCTAACTGATTACTTTAAGTTATTAACTTCAGTTAGGGTTTTTCCTTTGTGGTATTTATTGCTTTTTAAAGAAAACTTGGTATTATAGGGAACATCCACAAAATTTGTATCGTAATACGAACCATTTTCATCACAGAAGTGTTTTTGTGCATACTAAGAATGCACAAAAACACTCCTGTGTGAAAATTGATACGAATTTCCTTACGGATTCTGTGGACGGTCCCTTAGAAACTTTGTCCCATAACTATCATCTTTTATTGTATGTAGGTATACATGTTACCTTGGTATATGCGAAAAGCTGCTGCTGCTTTGTTTGCTTCTCCGCCTACTGCAACTGTTGATGATGCTTTGAAATGTTTTTTAAAGGTAGGTCTTTATGGGACCGTACAAATAATTCTTATGGAAATTCATATCAATTTTATTCAAAAGAAAAATCATTGTGCATACTTAGAAACCACCTCAAAAATTCGCTTCATTCCTGTCAATTTTCATCTCGAATGAAATGTTATTATGTATACTTTGTATGCGCAATAACACTTCATCTGAGTTGAAAATGAAGCGATTTGTGAAGTGACGAACCCTCAGTATGCACAAAGATATTTTTCAGATGAAAATAGTCCGATTCGTGATACTACTTGCGGTCAGTCTCTAACTAAAACTAGTAGGTATATGCTTGTGGAAGTCTTTGTGGAACCAACGGGCAGAATTTCGTAAAACAGGATACCTTGTTTGTTTTAGTTTGGGTGATTGCTTTGTGAGTTACTTAATCAGAAACGTACGTGTTAAATATGAGTAAGAAAATGAGAATATAGAGAAGTTATCTATCTTCCAAATTATTTGGTCTAAATTGTTACCATTACTTGATTATATTTATATTTTAGGCAGAAGAATTGAATCCAGGATTTTGGCCTGCAAATCCACTGTTCTTAGGAAAAGTATAGTATTTTATTTTTGGCAAAACTTTTTTGTGTAGAACTGGAACTACGTTATAAGCAATTATAAGGGAAGAAATGTTTATGGGAAGAAAATCTTTGCGGAATTAAATTTTGCAGATGAAGGGCCCCAAAACTGTAATTTTGCAGACTTTATTTTTGCACATCAAAGATTTTGATCAACTTTTTTGCGGAATTTATTTTTGCAAATAGTCAATAAAAGTAAAAATAATTGCAAATTAAAGGGAATAGTAGCAAGAAAACAAGAAAATTCAGAAAATTTATGCTATTTTTATTTTCGTAAGATCTTCTGTTATTATCAATGTTTTCATATTTTTATAATTTAGTGTTATTATGAGAAAAGAGATTATAGTTCTGCAAAAATATGGTTTAGAAAAGCTGGACAAATGAAAGTCAATTCTAAAGAGGTATCACAGGCTCTAAGCTAGGGCAGTGTCTGATCACTTGAATGAGGGTAATTTTTATGTAAAAGAGCCCTAAAAAATCTTTGAAAACTAAATATTTTTAGGACTAGTTTACATAAAAGGGGCCCTTTCAATATCATAATTTAAGGATCAGTGTCCAATTGGTTGGCGTTTAACAGACCTAGATTAGGGTATAGTATTCACCAGTTGGAGTGTTTTGATATATTTTTGTTTGACGTTAGAAGATTTATAGTGTGAATAATCCTCATATACTTAACTTCAAGATTGTCATCCACAAAAAAATGCAGACGTAGGATTTTTGATTGGTGGCGTTTCATTTGTAGGACTTAAACAGTTTTAAATGAATTTGCGTAATTACCCAGATTTCCCTGCTCTCTCTTAGGGACCGTCTACAAAATTCGTGTCGTATTATGAACAATTTTTATCGCAGAAGGAGTGTTTTTGTGCATACCCAGTATGCACACAAACACTCCTTCTGTATGAAAATTTCCATATGAATTTTGTGTACGGTCCCTTACAATGCAGTTCTTACAAGTTTCGTCTCACAAATTCATTTCACAAAATGGTTTTATTGTTACTTCAGAAAAAGTTCTTCTGCATGCGAGATAAACTGTCATCTAAATCGTGTCTCACTGTGTAAAAGTTCTCACAAAAGTTCGCTTCGTGAATTCGTTTTATTCCGATCAATTTTCATTCAGAAGAAGTGTCCTTGTTCATACTTTAAATGCACAACGACACTTCATCTGAGATAAAAAGGAAACAATTTGTGAAGACGCAACCATACTATTGAGAAATCGTCTCAAAAATTCGCTTTTGAAATTCGCTTCATTAATATCAATTTTCTCCGAAGAAGAGTCGTCGTGCATACTTTGTATGCACAATGACCCTTCTTCTGAGATGAAAATGAAACGATTAATTCACTTTTTTCATTCTCTACTCTAGGATGAAAAGCACAAGAATGAAGCGTTAGATTTTTTAAAGAAATGTTGATTGTAAAAAATTTGGGGATAAGTTAATATTTCAGAATTTTTTTAAGATTGTTAATAGTCATGACTTGTAAATATATAGTTTCTTGACAATTTAACCCTGTGTATGAGTGTATCACTTAAGTAACCATGTCAAAAATTCGCTCATTGCTATAATATTCATCTCAGATGAAGTGTTATTGTACATACTTTGTATGCACAATAACACTTCATCTGAGGTGAAAATGAAACGATTTGTGAAGTAAATTAAATCGAATTTTTGCGACCAACCCTAAAACAACCAAATATGAAAGTATCCACATGTATTGGCATATAACTTTTACTATTGTATCTATTTCCTCTAGGAATAGTTTTCATGTCAAGTCATTCAGTAAATGTGCATACTAGAAATTAATCAATTGGATATAAAACTTATGTTTGGGCACTACCGAACTGCTTACAGGTTTTTACGTAAACCGCATGCGGATACCTTCGGATTTGGGGTTGGTATAACCAGTTCTATGCTACCATTTCATTGATATTTTAATACCAGAACTTATTAGTTTTCTTTTACAATATTTGTATTTGTCTATATGAACAGAGAATTTTACTTTTTGAAAGAATTTTGGTTTTATTGCAATGACATCTTTCCGAAGTGTTAAGCAAATAAATTTGGCCGTCAACTTTCTAAATCACATTTTAATTGGCTTTAATTGTTTAATAGTCTAATTTCATACAAATTCTAGATCTAATTTAGAATATGAGGGCAGCGTCTGTATTAAATTAATAAGGGCAATATTTTTTGTAAAAGAGCCCTTAGAATACTTTCTAGGACTATTTCACATAAAAGGGGCGCTTTCACCATTATAATTCGAGGGATAGGCCTGGATTACTGCCTGGGAATTATGCAGACGGTTTTGTTCTCTCGAGCTCTCCTTTGAAGTTTTTCACGCCTAAGAAATTCTTAGGCGCTTCTCTCAAAATATATATGGGAAGTGGTAAATAAATTTATTGTTTCAAACACTTTCTTATTGTTATTATTTGAAAAGAATACATACATCATTCGTTTTCTGTTTAAACTCCTTTTGGAAAATGTATTTTGTCCTTTAATTTAAATTACAGAATAGAATTTGTTTTCTATGTTATATGTAACTTAATTCCCTTAATTTTAATGGGGAAATTTTAAATCTGATTATAAAAGACAACATAGTTGTTTAAAAGTATAATCAACATCTTCTTAATTGGGAAAAAAACCAAAACCTATGTTGAATTGACCTTTCTCTTTCAAGGTTCTCAATTTTACCAGACTTTTTTATCCATCCATATCTGAGTAAATCTTGATGTAATCATAAAACTTCACAATTCAATTTCAATTGATTAGAGAGATAATAAAGAACCCCCCAAAAAAACATGAAAAAAGCATTTTAATTTTCCTCTCCGGTTTAGCTCACTGTTAATTCTTAGCGCAGGCCCCTGCACAAAAATAGCCTATTTCATACCCCTTCAAGTTTTGTATGTTATCTATGCACAAAAATGAAAGGCGCGCGAAAGTTAAGGGAATTAATATGGGGTTCATATTCGAAAGTTTACATACGCTAGTATTGTGTCAAGGTTTCTGTACGCTATGCATCAAGCGAGGCTGTTTCCATCCGTATATTTACGTAAGAATATTGGTATAGTATGTGGTAATTTTCATGCAAAATTGAGTTCTGGTGTCTTCATGTCATTCAAAATGAGCCGGGAGGACATTTGAATATTTCGTGCTGTGCAGTAACCTTTTCTGGCCACCCTGTCCCAGCTTGTAGTGAGTATGAGACACCATTCAATTCATTTAGTTTTCCATAGACTATGCACCAAGTCAGGCTTGTAACTGTAATTTATCTATCTGATGGCATCATCTTGGTATCTCATGAATCATTTTCACCTTAGATGAAGTGTTATTGTAACACGTGAGTGTTACAATAACACTTCATCTGAGGTGAAAATAGTCGATTTAGTGATATAACTATATTGATAATTTCCCAATATTTGTATTATAAATTCCTTTCTACCACAATTATTTTCATTTTCAGCTTATTTTATTTTCATTTAGAGATAATATTTGAATAATGGAGTAATGATAACTCGAATTTTTGATTGAGCTATGGATCAATTGCTTGGCAATATATGTAAAGTTCCGCCATCTGATAATGTAGCTGTGATTTATACTGATCTCTTAAACGAAGACCGTCTCTCCTATAAACAATTTATGATCTTTTTGATCAACTTACTACAGAGTTAAACGGTATCATTCCAAACGGTGACAGTGTTGTTGGAATCTTTAGTGATTCATCTCTTCACCTACCTGTAATTGTTTATACCTTGTTACAAAGCAATGTTCAATTTGCACCACTTTCGATAAAATCAAGACCAGATTACTTTGGAAAATGTTTGAAAAAATGTGGTATTCACTGCATTATTGTTCAAGAAAAAGTGTTTTCAGATTTCAATGTACTGTTGGAAGATACAAATATTATCTCAAACCATAAACTAACTTCAATGCCTGGATACTTGTTTATAAAGCTTTCAGTTACTACGACAGAGTTACCGTACAAGATATGTTATGTTGTACATAGTTCAGGAACAACCGGAGATCAAAAATCAATATTTGTACCAGAAAATTGTATCAAACCAAATATTGTCGACTTGAGGTAAGGAACCGTTTCAAAAAGTTGCTTTAGATTAGAAATTCGTTTCATTCCTTTTAATTTTCATTCAGAAAAGAGGGTCTTTGTGCACGCTTTGTATGCACACTTCTTCTGAATAAAAAAAAAACGATTTATGAAACAATGTTATGCATATTTTTGAGGCAAACCCTATGATTTCACACAATTATATATTTTTTTCCTCTTTACTAATTACATTAGCAAACAAGATCCCTCAAAATCATATGACTGTTGATGCCACAAAACAAATCTAGCCAATATCGTAAGCATCGTAAGCTTTCCTTTTCAATGGAGATTTTTGTATTTACTTAGTATTAGAATAAATTTTACTTTGTAGGAAAATATTTTGTTTGGTAGTTGCTGATGTGATATTTATCTCATCTGCTTTGACATTTGATGCTTCCATTGTACAAATGTGTCTCACCTGGTCTTGTGGCGCTACCATGCTTCTGGTACCCAGTGATGTTTTATGCAATCCAATACTGTTGTTTGAGATTATGTCCAGAAATCATGTCTCTATCTTGCAGGTATAAAATAACTTCATAAAAGTTCAAAAATAGAATTAAGAATTTCAGTGATTTAGGGTGTAATCTAGAATACGTACGAGGGCATCCTCTTAGGGTTTGTCTCAAAAATTCGTTTAAATTCGCATCTTAAATCGTTTCATTTTCATCTCAGGTGAAGTGACTTTATCTGAGATGAAAATTGATAGGAATAAAGCGAACTGTGAAGCAAATTTAAGCGAATTTTTGAGACGAACCTTTAGAGGATGCCCTCGTACATTTGAATGAGAGAAATGTTTACATGACAGAGTATTTTCAATAAAGAAACACTTTCACCATCATAATTCAAGAGTCAGTCCCTGATTGACGGACACTTAAATGGCCTGGATTAGTGCCCTAAGGTTCAGCAGATTGTTTTTATTGCACAAATAAATCGTTTCCATCTTAGAGAGGGAGAGTGTACATACCCAAGGTGAAATTTGATATAAAAAAATAAATTAATCCTTAAGACAAACCTTTTAGATAATTTCACTGTGGCATGTATCACATGAAGGAGTGCACTTTAAGTATAATTCCCAGTTTCTGGCTCTTAATCGTACTAATAACAACTTCTATTTTATATGTATTAATCTCAGGGATTGTTTCATCAGATCTTTCATGAATTCCTGTTGTAATTGTCTTTCTGCAAACTGAAATGCTCTTTATAAGTACATAGGTTTGTTGAACTTTTCGTAATCTAAGTTAGAGATTATTATAGTTGTTTTTAGTGTACTCCATCTTTGCTGTTACAAGGTGAGCTGTTGTTTGTTCGAGAGAAGTTATTTGGTAAACACTCATCTTTGAAAGTAGTTGCATTTGGTGGAGAGCCCTTCCCAAGTAAAACATTATTGAGATTGTGGATATCCGAGAACTCAAAAATCAAAATATATAACATCTATGGAACAACTGAAGTGTCATCCTGGGCAAGCATTTATCCTGTTGACTTATATGGTTCGCAAAACAATGATGATGTGAAAAGGAGGGGAGAAGATCGGGACTGGGTACCTGTTGGACAATTATTAACTTATACTAAGTTGAAATTAATGAACAATAAGAATGAATTATGTGGTGACAGCATTGGAGAGATATGCATTGGTATGTATTATTGTACGTTATTGTACTAAGAAATATTTAACAACTTTTTCTGTACATATCTTATGAACATTCTGTTAGTTATTCCAGGACTTTTAAGGATGCGTTAATCGATGCTGCCCCTTGGAATTAGGGTGATGATAGTACATTGTTATGTATGAGAGTCCTAAAAATACCTTGTTTTCTTTGAAAACTAGATATTTTTAGGGCTCTTATACATAAAATTACTGTTATGCAACTGATTTGGCGCTGTCCTCCTAAATTAGACCCTGTCATTTTTACTTTGTGTCCTTCTGCAAATTATACTCCTTACCATAAATATAAAATTTTGTAACATGTAACAACATGATTTTGTAACATGTCACAACATGTAACATATCAAAAAACTAGCTTACTTCAATCGCACAAATGTATGTCTTTCTTTAAAATGATTTTAATCTACCATTCATTGTTTAGAGAGTCAGGAAAGAGTATGTTTCATTGATGACGAAATTTGTTCCAACACTCCTAAAAGTATTCGAGCAACAGGCGATATAGGTGAGCGTATTGGTGGCCATATTTATTACTGTGGTCGAACGAATAGCAATATCAAAAGAAATGGACTGCAGGTTTCTCTATTCTTGTTAAAAAAGATGGTCGAAACAGTGAATGATGTTGTTTCGTGTTACTGTTTGATATCAAAGAATAGGGAGTCAGCAAGAAACTCTTTGGTTCTATTTATTTGTTGTTCAAAGAAGACAAACCGAATTATCTTAGAATCGAAAATCATTAGTTGCGTTAAAAACAATCTCGATTCATCGTACATACCAGAACATGTGCATTTTATTGAACAGATGCCAATAACAAGTCATGGAAAAGTTGACGATTCAGCACTTTTAAAGTTATTAACCCATTATGATAAACCAGGTTGTAATCTGGCAGATATTTTTGAACGTACTTGGTGCACTGTCTTGAATATGGAGCAGTCACCAAAGCCGTCTGATAATTTTGTCACAAATGGTGGAGATTCGTTTTCTGCTGTGTATTTGATCAACAAGATATTTGACAGTTGTGGAAATAATGTTATAAACATTTCATATGAGGAATTGTTTCAAATTATTATCGAAAAAACGTACTCTCAAGTGCACTCTGCATTAAACAGGTTACCAGCTCTGGTCAAGTCTATTAATTTTAAATCTTTTTCTACCAAAATACAAAACACTGAAGTGAAAGGAAAACCTCATAAACATTTTTTATCATTTTCTCGCCAGAATAATATTCAAGGGTGTCCTTGTTTTCCTTCAAAATCGAACGTAACCTTATTAAAAAGTTCCATACAAGTATCTGTTAGTTGTAAGTATGATATGAGGAAATGTGTCGATGCATCACCGTTAGTTGTTATGGAAGATGACCATGCTAAGAAGATTGTTTATATTGGCTCACATGCACATGCTTTGGCAGCAGTATCTAGCAGCAGTTTGGAAGTGTTATGGGAGATAACACTTGGTGATCGAATAGAGTCTTCAGCCATGGTAACTGCTGATGGCAACTATATCTGTGTTGGTAAGCTTTCTTTTATATAATTCAGCCCTGTTTATTTCTTATTGAGCCTGGAACCTTATAAGTTGTCAGAGGAGTATTAAGTTGAACTTTTGCTTCTAATTTAACTTTGTAAATTTGCGTCATTAATTTTCATTTATACTTTGTATGCACAATGACACTTTTCTGAGATGGAATTGAAACGATTTGTAAAGCGAATTCAATATAACTTTTGTATCAGGTAGATTGATCCTTTTCTAGACTAAATGGATTAAGGATATAGATTACGTAGCGTCCACAAAATTAGTATTGAAATTCGTATCAATTTTCATTCAGAAGAAGTGTCTTTTTGCATACTAAGTATGCATAAAGACACTCCTTCTGAGTGAAAATTGATACGAATTTGTAGACCGTCTTCTTTAATTTTAGGTTGTTATGATGGATTGTTTTATGTTCTGCATAGAGAGACAGGAAAACATTACTGGAAATTTAAAACAAACGATGCTATAAAATCCACACCAAGCATAGATTATAAAACTGGTATTGTAGTGTTTGGGTCACATGATAAACATGTTTATGCACTAGATTTTGCATCCAAATCTTGTTTGTGGAAGGTGTTCTTTGGAAGCTCATGTTTTTCTTCACCACTTATCCATGACAACAATGTTTATGTTTGTTTGTTATCAGGTAGTATTTCATCTTTAGCATTACTGACAGGCGAAAAAAACTGGACTGTTAGCATAAACAAACCATTGTTTTCTTCACCATGTATGTGCGAAACCTTCTTTTGTGTTGGATGCGTAGACAACTGTTTATATGCAATCAGCTTAACGGGTCATATTATATGGAAATATCAAACAAATGGGCCAGTTTTCTCATCACCACTATATTTTCGTGATGATTTGCATGAGTATGTTATATTTGGCAGTAATGATAAATTTGTTTATTGTGTTAATTGTGTTGGTAATTTAATCTGGAAGTATGAGGCCGAAGCTTCAGTGTATGCTAGCTGCAGTTTATTCAGTTGTCAGTTACTCAATGTTGATAATTCTAAAATATGTGAAAAGACCCTCACTAATGTTAAAATTGAAACCAAACAAATAATCTCATTACCATCATCATCATTACAATCGAAAACAAAGTATTTGTGCGAAGAAGATTTTAGAAATGGCGACAAATCAAACCTGAAATGTACTTTACCGCAAGAAAATTTCATTGTGTATGCTGCTACCAATGGAAGTCTTGGTCTACTGAATTTACACACTGGTACACACGAGGCTTCCTTCCAACTACCTCATCAGATTTTCTCTTCTCCAGTTGTCTGCAACAACAAAATCTTTGTTGGCTGTCGTGATAATTTTCTGTATTGTCTGACTCTTCAAAGTTGTGTTTGAGTGCTTTTAAATTTATTTATTGTCCTCTTCAGGTTTAGGTGGCAAAAATGTGACAACTGTGTTTTGATTCTTTCCTATTTATGGTCTAATCTTGAAAAAGATCCGACTAATATAGTAAGGCAATTTGTTCATGTTAAAGAGCCCTATAATACCTAGGTTTTGAAGAAAAGTAGGTATTTTTAGGAGTTTTATACATAAAATTTCGAATTTTCGATAGGGTAGGACCATCTTAAAAGTAACTTTTAATGTTTTTCAATGTTTTGGTGAAAAAATCTGCCTCCTGTTGACTGGTTATTTGAAAAAAAATTAAACTATTAATAGCTTAATCTAGGTTTGAAATTTGACGTTAACCATTCAATCAAATCAATTCTGATTGATTAACACCAAATTTTATCCACTTTGAGTCTGCAAATGAAGATTTACGTAGTCCGTCTTAACAGACTGGACTCTAATGTTTTTATCTACCTGCAATATGTTTATTTTGATATTTCATATTCGCTAGATTTCAGAATCAGTAAGGTTTTCATTAGGTGTTGACTCAACATTTTGCTTCGCAAATCACTTTATTTTCAAGTCAAAAGAAGTGTCATTGTGTATACCATATATGTACAAAGAATTTTTCTGAATAAAAATTGTGGGAATAAAACGAAGTTGTAAAGCGAATTTTTGAGAAGAGAGCTATGACGTTTTTAGAAGATCTATCTATCAAAAAATGTTTCTGATATAACGGATCCCTTAACAGAATCAAAATTCTCATTTGGCCTATCGCTGATTGCTGTGTTGTCGATTAGTTTAGTTTGTTACCAGGGCGACTCTTCTACTTATATTGTCTCGTTTACTGCTTGTAAAATAACCTTACTTATCTATACCTCTTCTTTATGAAAAGAAATGCTAAACAATGTCTTCAGTGTTACAGAGATGCTTTTTTTCACCTACACTGTTTACAACACGTAAAACGTTACTGGGAGTACATGCAAGGATGTTATTTACGAACAGATATCTGTTATCAGATACAGAAGTACGTTTAATTGACGAAACAGGTAAAAATATCGGACTTCTATCCAAGAATGATGCTGAAAGAATGGCAGATGAGAAAAAACTGAACTTGGTACAAGTTGTAGCTGTCAATCAAAAATTTCCAACGGCTGTTTATAAATTAGCAGCAAGTATTAAGAAAGAGTGTATACCTGTGCAAGAAATAACTGATCAGAAAAACAAAACAAAAGAAAAAGAACTAACAATGAAATCTCAAATTCAAGACCAAGACTTGAAAATAAAAGCAAAAAAATTACAAACATTCTTAGATAAAGGATATACTGTAACATTGAAAATCTCGAAACCAAGAAGGAGTACTATTCTCCCTCGTGATACATATGATAGACTGATGGGTTATGTGACTTGTGAAGTAAAATTACATGGAAACCCTAAACATTCTGACAATTATTTTCGCTGTGTTATCTCAAAGAGTATTTGAATAGTAGTTTAAAATGTTAAAAATCAGTCATGACATTGCAAGGAAATAACATGTGGCAGCATTCATCAGGTTTATTGATTTTTTCGGCTGCCACATACTGCACCAATAACAAAACAGGATCAAAACAGATATCTTTCACTAGCATAAACATTCTAGAATAGGAGGGCAGCGTCTGATCAGTGGAAAAAGGGGCAATGTTTATGTAATAGAGCTAGGAAACTAGGTATTTTTAGGTCTCTATTACATGAAAGAGGCACTTCCACCGTGATAATTTAAGGAAAAGCGTCTCATTAGCTGACACTTTATTGGGCTAAAATAGGGTCTGCAGAAACAGGAGGAGTTAAACGTTCATACAATTTGTATCACAAATCCGTATCATTTATTATTCATAGTGGTTGTCTGGCTGAGCGACTAAGGTGTCGAATTACAATGACATCTTTGTGGGTTCAATCCCTGCTACTGTCCGTAGCTCAAATTGGAGCTTTTAATAGAACCAGAACCTGATTAAACAGGACCCACATTGATAACAGTGTTGCAACACTGAAGCAGCTATCCTGTATAAATAATCGTAAATAAATAAATAAATAGAAGTGGCTCTTGCTGTTATGAAAATGGTGCAATTTGATACAAAAAATTACTGCTATCTGTTCTTTTTCTGCTGCTATGCTAGTGACCGAAGTCTTAAGTCGTTATTTCCTTTGTGATTTGGTCTGGTTTTTGTTTTTGTTTTTGTTTTAGCCCTTTCGGAAGCAGCCATCTGTACGTGTTCTTCAAATTATGTGTTCGGTTAATATTTGAAATATTCCTACAGAAGTGTCCTT
>JAUCNQ010049561.1:0-12958 GCA_032352715.1 Bougainvillia muscus | reverse complement strand
GATATTTTAGAGATTTGTTACATATTTACCGAACAGATATTTTGAAGAACACCTCTGGAGGGATGCTTCCGTATGCAGTGGCGGATTTAGACCTAGTAAAACCTACTAAAAATAATTAGATTTGAATAGTTTTAGCCTTTAAATGGATAACGATCATTTGTTAAACTATTAGAAATTAATGACATTTGTTCTCCGTTTTATTGCTTTAACTTGGTAACGGCGTGTTCTGGATCCGCCTATGGTATGCACAGTAGATTACTATACGCGGATCCAGATCAGATTTTTTTGACATTGTCGTTATGCATTATTAATTTACCTAAAACATTTACTTTAGAGGATTTGCATCATAGACACTTTCAAAAAGACCCGGTTAGGAAAGAGGAAAATAAGGAGCGAAAAAATAAATAAATTTGTGATTCTTCATTATTCCAATCTTATTGCTGTAAATTAGAAAACAAATCAATTTATAAAGCATACCGTAAATGCTCTAATAAACGCCGGCGGCGTTTATTTAATATTTCAACTATTTGACTGGGCGTTTATCGGAGAGGGGTGTTTATTCGAGAGTGGGCGTTTATTAGATCATTTACGGTATATAAATTTATAGTGCATTATAAATTGATTTGTTTTCCAATTAATCGGATTTCCGTAATAAAGCGTTATAAGTTGAATAGATTTTTTTCGCAGTCGAGCCCTTTTTTCACGGTGATCCCATAATGGCGGCAAATCTTGATTATACTATATTTTTTTTTAAATTTGACGATCTCAAGCGTCCTAAAAAAATTCAAAATCTGCAAAGCTCAGGCTTCTCGCTCAATTCCCGTGAATTGTCGTTTGAAAAACTTTAGGGGTGCACTGATTCAACGGTAGAAATCAAGGAAGAAAAGGACAACAAAAATATGACAAATTTAATACTTTAACAACTGATCATTAGCTTTTTGAATTATTTGAAAAATAATAGTTTTAGTCTCCGTCTTGGCGTCTTGGTGCTCTAGGTCTAAATCCGCCACTGGATTACCGTTTGCTTACAAGTTAAATCTTTCACAGGCACAAATACGTTAGGAGTACAAACTTTCGCGAGCAGAAACTTTCGCGAATTTCGCGTATTTTGGTACGATTCGCGAAAGTAAAAAATGGGAGAAATTCTGTAATTTTTAATACAGCCAAAGTCCGATAATTCGACTGCCCGATAATTCAAACAGTCCGGTAATTCGAACAAACTCTTTTCTCCTTGAACCCTTCTCCATAGGTAAATCCGTTCGATAACTCGAACATTCGACAATTCGAACCAAATTTTTCCTCCCTTGGGAGTTTGCTTATATTTGATCTAAGATTACTGAGAATATTTGTTCCTTCTTATATGCAATTCCAATTGTTTTGAAAAAGCCCTAAAAACAATTTTTTGAAAATAAAAAGTTTCTTCATTCGCGAAAGTTAATGCAATAAGTTGTAAGGATCGAACTCATACCAACTCCACCTTATTGGCTGTAGAGCAACGTGCTGATCAACTACCGTAAACCGGCAGAATGTTAGTGTGGTGAGAGTCGATTTGTTGACATGGTGTTGTCATTAATTATTATGTTGATCATTTCATATGTCTGAGTTAGGAAGCAAGCTCGCTCCATTGTAATGCTCTACGAGGCAAGAATTTTCTGGCACCCACGTAGAGAATGGTTAAGTATCATATTAGAAGTTGTGAGGATCGAACTCACACCAACTTCACCTTACTGGCAGTAGAGCAAAGTGCTAACCAACCACCGTAAACCGGAAGAAGGTTAGCGTGGTGAGGGTCGATTTGTCGATATGGTGACATCATTAATTATTCTGTTTATCATTTCACATGTCAGAGTTAGGAAGCGAACTCGCTCCATTGTAATATTCTACGAGGCCAGAATCTTCTGGCACTCACGCAGAGAATGGTTAAGTATTATATTAGAAGTTGTGAGGATCGAACTCACACCAACTTTACCCTACTGGCTGTAGAGCAAAGTGCTAACCAACTACCGTAAACCGGCAGAGCGAGTTCGCTTCCTAACTCTGACATGTGAAATGATAAACAGAATAATTAAAGTTAATGATATCGAAAATTTCTTATTCAGTCCATTCGCGAAAGTTTATGCTCGCGAATGGACTAAATGCGAATTTTTGAGCTCGCGATAGTATGTGCTAGCAAATGTTTGTGCCCCTAATGTATATATAAGGTTTTTATCATTAATTAACTTTATGCAATTGATGAATTAATTGACAATCAATGGTTCTTAGTGGCGGATCCAGCCCTAGTCAGGACAGCACGATGAAGAACTAAACATTTTAATGCTTAATAGCTTTTGTATGATAATGGGTCTTTAAAGACCCATTATAATACTAAAGCAATTAAAAATTAATGAGTTTGAGCACGCTTTTAATCTCCATTCTATTGCTTTGACTAAGGAAAAGCATATTCTGAGTCCGCCTATGGCTCTTGACCAAAAACGGCTTTGTAGCGTCGTGTACACGTTGTGTGCCGGCTGGGTTAGGGAGAAATAATACAACCAATGAATTAGTTAAATAAAATCAACTGTTTGTAAATAATATACAAGTATGTACAATTAACGATATACAGTGGACTCTCTCTATCTCGAACTCACAAGGGACCAACGAATTTGTTCGAGATAAAGAGAAGTTCGAGATAGAGAGTAGTCGAGATAGAGAGAGTCCACTGTATATATATATTTATTATATTTATTATATAAAAAATATTTATTATATATTCAGTGTCACAGTAAGGTCGATTTATGCGTTCCGTCCAGTAGGACGGGAGGTCGATTTATGTGCTCTGTCAAGTAGGACGGGGCACGCAGATAGTATATACAATGGTAAGAGAAGAGAAAAACAGCTCATTTGTATAATAGTTTGACTTTACGGAGCGTCGAAAAAAATTGTATATCCATTTGAATCCCGATTAGTGGAACCCTGGATAAGTGGAACTCCCGCTAAGTGGAACCATTTTATCGGTCCCTTGGTGTTCTTTGGCCTCCCTTGCCACTTCGGATAAGTGGAACATTCGCTAACCATTTTTGCCAGTCCCCTCAGGGTTCCACGTATCGAGATTCCACTGTAATATCGCTTCATTGAGTCTCGAGAAGTCTCTTGATACTTTGAACGCACAAGGCCATTTTCTCACAATGTAACTGATATAATCTTTCCATACGAACTTTATTCCCGATCCTAATTTTACATTCAATTTTACAGGTCTTGAAGCGGATTTAGAACATGTTTTATACCTTATGCTATTAAGAATTAACACTTCTAGTTCTTCATCGTAATGCTCTGGCTAGATCCACCGCAGTGGTCCTAATTTTATATACGATTTGTTTTTACTTAAGTTCAGAGGTGGATCCAGCTAGCTAGCAGTTTTAATTCTTAATAGCTTAATGTATGATGATGGTCTTGAGAGACCATCATCGTACATAAAACAGCTAAAACGAATGATTTTGAGTCTTCATTTTACTGTTGTGACTAGTTACAGTAAATACATGTTCTGAAATCTACCTCTATAAATTTACTAGCAATTTCCAAAAACAAAGCAATTATATAATGATATCCATGAAACAATCAGACTTATTGTCATACTCATTGTTCCAATAAACACAACAAGAATATCAAGCGCAAATTCCCACCAACGTAAATGTGCACAATAAATTTTCATATGAAATAATGATGGGAAAATAAATTCTAATGTTATGCCTGTAATACTTCCTATAAATGCTAACAAGTATGTAAATTTTGGTATAAATGCTGCCATAAAGATTGTTGCAAAAACTAAAGCTAAACGCATTGTTTGTACTGGACAACGATATATTTTACTACCAAAACCTATAGGTATACAAGGTAAATTTGAGTTCTCAATGACATCAAAACTTGTAAACATTGGTAAAGTATAAGATGTAAAAGCTAATATAGCTGCCATTGCATTTACAACTTGTCTGAAGATACCCTCCGGTAAATTGTTCGTTACTACTTCGTCAGTGTTTGGATAAAATGTCACAGCAGCAACAAATCCAATAATAACGTTTAAGATTGTCATTGCAATAAATGCATAATTTAATGTTGAGTTGAATTTTTCTGGTCTTTGCATTGTACTTTCTATGAATGGTACAAATGGTTGTGCTAAATAACATGCTACAAGAATACCTAAAGCAGCAGGGAATTCGTGTGGTGTAAAATTGTTCATGCTTTGTATATCCCATTCATCGACACGTGTAAACGCATATATCATGATGCTGACAAAAATGATCATGGCGGATACTACTGTGATGATACTTGTCCAAGCTACCTGTGATAAGTTCTTCAGCAACGTATTTGGTAGTAATGCAATTCCACCTATCATTGTCCACGCCCATAATGGAATAGGAGCCTCTGGGAACGATGCATTAAACATTGCTCCCACTAAAATTGGGTACATAGTTGACACAAAGACAAGTTCTATCACCATCGTTATGAGCACAAGTGTTTTTCCACCAGACTTCCAAAATGCTTCCCCAATGTCTAGATAGCTTTTTCTTACACGTACTTTGATACCATCTCTGACTTCATACAAGC
This sequence comes from Bougainvillia muscus, assembly GCA_032352715.1. NCBI lineage: Eukaryota > Metazoa > Cnidaria > Hydrozoa > Anthoathecata > Bougainvilliidae > Bougainvillia > Bougainvillia muscus. Next base: position 8,377 of record JAUCNQ010049561.1, on the reverse strand, counting down.
TTTTCACTAAAATTATACTCGTATAGTTTGAAGTTACTGATATGATAAGTAGTGCTAGGAATGACCACCAGCCTCCCGACTTGAATGTATACGGTATAGCAAGAATAGGTAATCCCTGAATTGTGTTACAGATATTCCAGAAGGTTTCACAAACAGTTGTCAAATCTTCTTCTGTTTCTTCCACTTCTCCACCTTCACTGCTTCCTATTGATTGACTTCCAACGCTTTCAGCTCCACTGACAGCGCCACCTCCCCCACCATCATCCGTACTTTGAGCAAGTCCGTCATCACTAACAAGCGGTACTCTTTCTTCATCGGGCATTTTTGTCGTTAACTCAAAGATGGAATCAAAGATCTTATTTTTGCAGGAAGTCGACAGAAGTATCAGATTTTTTTTTAATTCTTCAACGTTTGTGCAGCGAACCATCAATTGTTTCACTTCATTTGACAGTTATTAATTACTTATTTTACACCCCAGTAGTCTGAGTTGATCACAATGAGTATGATTCGTAGAAGAGGAGTGGTCCAGGGTTGCACCTAGTAGTAAAATAATATACTGTTTGTTTCATATTAAACTATTTAGTGAAATTGACCAAAAAAAACTAGCTGATTTAAATCTCAATAGCCAGTGGCCTTAATTGTCTTGCAAGTTGCAAACAATTATCCCGCCGTTCAATACCCTGTTCGTTTTGAAAGCTTATTTATGCGGATACAAGTTATTCAATAAATTATTTGTTTATGTTGAATTTTAACCCATTAGTGCAGCGGTGCAGCGTTAGAAAATGGTCATACGCGCTTTAACAATTCTGTAGCCTTTGCTTCAGGATTGTTAAAGCAAGTGTGACCATTTTGTAACATATGCATTAAAGGGTTAATGCCTTATTCGTTGGTACATGTTGAATTTTGTAGTAGTTTAACTGTCGCTTATTACCGTCGTATCAAAGCCACAAGATGAAAATTCATATACGTTTCCATAATAGATTTAGTGACTGGCTCATGCATGTCAGTATGTCAAAGTTTGTACCTGTCTTTATGACCAGTATCAAATGGTTTATTCTGCGTAATGTAATGTTACCGAAGTAATTAATAATCAGCTACCCTGCCGAAAATGTGGCACAGAACATGCTTTTACCTAGCCACATCAGTAAAATGAAAATTCGAATTCGTGTCTTTTTAATTGCTGAATGTATAATGACTAGTGATGGCGAGTCTCATAAGACTCATCACCCAGGGGCTGTCACCGTGAATTTACTGGTCTCTGCAGGATTACAACTTATAGTTCTCAGCTGGGTTGGTTGTGTAAATTTTTATATAATAAAATTTTTTTTATCGCGATTCTGTTACTAGGACCGGTTCCATTTTCCATTGACCGGCAACATTTTTCAACAACGTAGATTACCTGGTAGTATCCCGATAACATGTTGTTATGTTACTCTCTTTAAAGACATGATGTTTACATTGTGTTAGACCAAACATCCCAGTAAAAGATGAGAAGGCCATGACAATAAGATTGCATCAGACCTATTTATAACGCCCAAAAAGTAACGAGGAGCCCATTAAGACCGTATGCTTTGGGTGGTTTTATCTAATTTTCTTAATTCGATTTGATTTCCAGCCAATCAAATTCCTTTACACGGTACGAACAATAATAAACGAAAAGCCCTGGAGACGAGGTTGAAAATTTATGTTTAGAATTAGAGAGGTGCTGTGTATTAAAACTGCAACCTCATTGCCAGAGCCTCTTCGCTTTTCGATTAGCAGGATAGACGCACAAGATTCACGTCTCTGATCCAGCAAATCAAAAAGCGAAGAGGCTCTGGGGACGAGGTTGTTAAAACTGTAAAAATTGACAATTCCAGCTTTTTATCGCAATCTACTGACTAGGTCCTGATCCGATCCTTATCCCATAACAATAACGGAACATTCATCGTCATGGCATTAACAAATATACAGGGCACTGCCCCCCCCCCCCCACACTTATGCACTTATGATGTCTAAATGTGTTTTATGTGAAGAAATAGACTATATGACTATAATGGGCCTCTGGTCCCCTACTTTAAAATCCATATCGACACCCCTGGGTTTTACTAAAGATATATAAATTTTATATTGCTTGGAAATAACCTTTATAGAAAAATGCTATTTATCAACCTCGTCCCCAGGGCTTTTCACTCTTTCCTTCCACATAATAAAAAAGCGAAAAACCCTGGGGACGAGGTTGACTATTTATTATGCAGTGTTATTTCAATACCCACACAACTTCTTGTACCATACGTGATATATAAAGTGGTACATGATATAAATGGATTAAACAAGCTTCATTTAGATTGACTGGATTGTATCACCTTGACATTCAATATACAATATAGCTGGATTACGTTAAGTTCGGTCATTTTATAACTTATTGTTCTTCAGTTCAGGTAGTTTCTAGGGTTTTCCAACAGAGGGCACTAGAAGCATACTTTAGCAGTTAGGTAACTTCAGTTTATCGACAGGCTTGTGTATAAGGAGTATTACAGTATAAGAAAACTTCACATCCAGGGTTCTTATTCTCTATTTTAGTGAATGAAACAAAGTGCCCTGATATCGAAGTTGTTTAATAATGGTATGATCCATGTTTGATAAACACCGAGACAACATACGCAAAATCTTTTGTGCAACCTCGTCCCCAAGAATTTTCGCTTTCTTTATACGTGGATAGTAAGCGGAAATTCCCGCTTATAAAAGTAAAAAGCCCCAGTGATGAGGTTGTCTTTTGTGTCCTAATTGAAAGCGTCCTTATGTAGTGGAAATAGCTATGCACACGGTAAAGGTCCCCGTCGGTATGGTCATGCAACTTACGCAGTTGTGATTTAACCCTGTTAAAATTCTACCCATGTGCGATGAGTTGAGTTGAGGTCTATATTTATCGTGGCTAGGGGGTTGCAGCCATAATAATGCCATTATTTTCTTCTGTGATTTTATATTTCATAAAAGTTAAAAATCAGTTTCAATATTAAAGTCTTCTCTCGGGCAGGGACTATTTCTTTTTGATACAAGGGGCCGTTTACAAAATTCGTATGGAAATTCGTATCAATTTTGATACAGAAGCAATGTCTTGGTGCATATTTAGTTTGCATAAAGACGCTTTCTTCTGTGATAAAAATAGTACGATATCCTAAGTCGTCTAGATCCAGTTATATCCAGACAAAAACACCAATTAGCTTCTAGAATTAAATCTGACCAATTAGTTAAATCAGGGTTGCCATTAATACATTGAAATCAAATTCCAGGACTTTTAAATACATACTAGGACAATTTTTCATTTTTTCAAGGATTTTTGAATTGATTTCGGGTAATGAAAGCTGATCTTTGTGCGTGTGTGCAGGTTTGAAAATTCTGAAAACACATTTATGAAAATTGCGGTGCTCTGAAGCGAAGAGGATGCATCAGGTATTCAGTAAAAATTGCTAACGTTTGAATATGTATAGGGCAATAGATAAAATAAAAACATAAAAAATAAAAATCAGTAAAAGGACGCTTTTTTAAACACCTATGATCAGTGTTATTGATATCTGTGTGTATTACTGACCAATACCTTATTACACGAAAGTAATGCGCTACATTAATTAAAGACAATTGAAAAATTCCGTGTTAATTAAAACCACGTAAATTTGTGTTCCGCGTAAAATAACCCGCCGTTATTTAATGTATGGTGTTAAAAAATCCCACGCTAATTTGTGACGATTTTAATTTTTGCAGGCAAGCTAATAAAAACCTTACTTTTACTTAATTTGTCTCCACTTTTGTATGCAAATATCTTTACGTAACTTAAGCTACAAAACTCCTTTTTGGACATTCTGCAGAACAATTCATATTAAACAATTCCCACTGTAGCCTGAAATTGATAAGTAAAAATCCGCGTTAATTTAATACCATTGATATATTGGAAGGTTCTAGATTCGCATTAATTAGATCGCACTGTTGAAAATCATGTCGTCATTCGCGTTAATTAGCGATCGCGTAAATTTTCACCGCGTTAAAACAGTACCCGCATTTATTTCGTGTAATAAGATAGTTGTTTACTCTTATCCAGTAAGATTCCGTCTGCAAAATGCCCTTGAGAATAAACATCAAGTTCAAGTTTCCATTCAGAAAAATAAACTTACTTTTTCTGAAATCAAAAAAATTTGTGATATTCATATTTAATTTTCTTTAGTGGCCACGAAAAATATTAATAATAATAATGACTTTAGTAAGGTGCCGTCCGCAAAATTAATATCGTAAATTGTACCATTCTCATCACAGAAGAAACGTCTTGGTACATAGAGACTGCTTATAAAAGTTATTACGAATTTTGTGGAGGGTCCCTAAAATATTTTTGAAATGTTCGTATGTAACTCGAAACTTTTTTTCTCTACTTCTTCAGGATGGTACCATTCACTTCATATACTTGTGTTCCTTTACTGCGATCGTTCTAAATGTGGAGCGTTTTGTTTGAACTTCCTCAAATCTAACTATATAGAGGAAAGAGCTTTAATAACTTCCCTTATGTAGTACTGGTGCGTGGTTACTGCGACAAATATTCTCCTCTTCAATGTAATGTCCTTCAGGTCACCATGACCATCATGATCGTCTGGCTGTAATACATGCTCATACTCATAATCAGCTTAGAAAAATCAACCATGATAAATTGCTACTGGAAAGTCAACGTGAAGTCGAGGTTTGTCCAATTGAACAATACCCTATAAATAGAAATTTGGATTTATTAACACCTTTCTTTGATTAAGATATGGTCAAGTATTTTCCAGGTAACGTTAGCAACTGTCTCAACAATTTGCTTGATAAACCCGCTGCATTCCTACCATTAGTTATTCTGTCTTTGTGTATACTTGTATGCAAAATGAAACTTCGTCAGAAATGAATATCTAACGATTTGTGAAATAAATTTGAAGCGAGACAAACCCTTAACCAATAAGACATATCTATCTAAGGGACAGTCCGCAAAATCCGCATGAAAATTCGCACATTCTTTAGGTGAAAATTAACAAGAATTATGAAACGAGATTTTGTCATATCTATAATTACTTTTTTATCTTCACTCGTGAAAAGAATACGTAACAAGCACAGAACACTTCTTCTTAGATGAATTGTCAAAAGAACGGAAACATTTATCTTTAATGCAGAAATTTCAGATACTGTACTGACCTGCCATGTAAGATTTTCGGTAATCTTTCTCATCCAAGGTCGTCCTTTTGGTGAAATAACTTCCTCATAAAATTCATTTGCAAGGTCTCCATCTTCATCAAAGTACAATTGACTAAAACATGATTATTTATCTCATTCAGATCCTGCATTTCACATTTTGAAGCTTTAATTGTAGACTAAAATTCACTCAAACACTACCTCAAAAACACTTTAATTTTAAGCCACATAAGAAACCCAGAGTTAACACACCTTTCCGACATGTACGTCTGCCAATATGAATTGTTTAAGACTGCTGTTTCATTAAAAATGATGCTCATATTTTGATTCAGTCGATGGTCAAAATATTATATCTAGTGCTTCACTTGAGAACGAAATATAGCCAAGAACCTAAAACTACAAATATATGAGGAGTTTGACCGTAAACCTATTAAGAGGGACCCACTCTGAACATTTTCAAGGTCAAACTCTTCACAATTCACAAAATGGACACTCTTACTTGAACAATCCTGAAGTTTTTCCTGCAGGATTGTTTAAGTATGAGTAACCATATCCGGAAAATTCCTTTAAAAAGGCTCAAAATGATTCATCATAGATGGTCAATCCCATACCTCGGTTTAGTCATGATAAACGGTGTAGCTGCCACAGCATCTTTGGGTCTCTTTTCTTCGTCATCAACACCAAGAAACCATTTGAGACCACAAAATGCTGATTTCAACCAACCCATTGATTCATAAAAACGTTAAAAACAATGATATCATATATATATACTTGAACCTAAAAAATATGATCACAATATATGATAGCAAAATATGATAGCAATCTTAAAAATTCACGATGAAGTGTCTGTCATTGAGTCTCTTAAAATTGGGGGGGGGGGGGGGAGACTTTTCGGCCAACATTGAGGAATATCAAAGGGAGTAGTACTGTAGATAGATATGTGGTTTCACATGACGCATATAATATAGATTAATGTTGAATGTAACGAAGTATCACATTGATAGTTAAATTTTAACAGAAGTTACAGGAGGTCGAACTTGCCAAGGGCACTTTACCCCCCTTATTTGAGGTTTTATGTATTTATATATAACTTTTCATTAGTATGTTGCATGTATGAGTTAGAGAAGAGTTCAAACTTCACTGCTGTGTTTATCATAGAACGTTTTTCATAGTGCATATATCGGATGAGCCAGACAGGACGATGGGCTCCCAAAAAATGTGCTCAACGTAATGAAATAAAATTGAGAGTAAAAAACCACCAAGACTAGTTGTTCTTACTTAACGAAAACGAGATGCATTTGTCTCTCCGAAATGGTTCTAGCGATACTGCAGATGGGGGTTTGTAAACCTTATATATTAGTATGTGTTTTAGTATAATTGTAGAATAACCTAATCGTAATCATTGTTCATCGAGCCCGTTTCCAACACATTATCTTTCCTATCCAGCTAAGCATAGTCATTTTAATGATAACTGGACTATCCATTGATTTTTCAGTGTTTTCAGGGAACATAGGTAAATCCTCCAATAAGCGCCCTCCCTATTTTAAACGCCTCCCTCTAATAAACGCCTCTTCTAAAAATAAAAAATGTTTATAAACGCTTCCCTCTAATAAACGCCTCCCCCCCCCCCCCCCCCACCAGAAAGAGCCGTTTATTGGAAAAATAGTAATATGGCCTATTTTAGGTAAGTGTAGGGTGTAGAAATCAGTTACAGTAGACAGAATTTCAAAATTCAAAATTTGTGAAATACCTGTATTCTGCATGGGGCAGTAGGACCTATAGTAGTCCAATGAGACCTATTCTTGCGGACTATTTACAGTTGGAAATTCATCAGACCCCAAATCCTACTGTCATGGCACGTTTTCTGCACGACAGTCGCTGTGGGTTCCATTTTTAAATCTCTGCTTTGTTAAATTTATTAGAGGCGTTATTGGCGTTTATTAGAGGATTTACCAGATGTATGTTTTTATGTTTATATCTGCCCACTTTGCACCCACACCAACAGCTCTAGGATATTTGGAAATCTAAATCCATGGTCAGTTGGAAAATAAGTAAATTAAAGCATGTTCTTATATTGCATTTTTATTCTTTTATCAAAACAGAATAAAAAAATATTGAAAAAATGAATATTTTGCATATCATGGCACTAAGGGTTTTTGTGGACTTGCCTAGATCTGGATGCGCAAAATAGGTGTAAATCAAGAAAACACTAGTAAAATGCTATCAAAACTATGTTTTAACTGCTTGGAAAGGCTTTGTTTGATTTCCCCCACATTATTATTGGTTTTTAGGCAAAAGTGTTGGATTTCTCAGTTAAAAAGTCCAATATCTGGCTTTTAAAGCCTCTGCAGGCAAAAATCCGAACAAAAAGTCTGGTTCCCTCAAACTTGAGCTGACTTCAGCGTTCTGGTTGAATCTAGTTAATTATAAGACTTTCCACCTGCTCACAACTGAAAATCAGTAATTTTCACCTAAAAAAACAGGATTTTGGCCTGCTCTTGGCTGTATTTTTGAAAAAAAATCATAGTTCTACAAAGTTTTTGCCATGTTTTTAAGTAAATATGAATGCTTTTCTTTTATCTTATCTAAGCTTTTCTATTTTTCAAAATTCATTTGAAAATCAATGAAAAATCAGTGATTTTCCTGTCTTTATACTGACAGATTCCCTGCAAGCTCCAACTTAAGTATACTTTTGATACATGCTGATAATATCTTTAATTAATGTAAAATTACATTATTAGCAACATACTGAGGCAACGTCAATGTTTTTCTTCAAGTATTTACAGTTACAAATAAAAACCAGTCTGCAGGGATCAGTGTCTATCTTTTCCATTAACTGCCTTTCACATCTATACTTTTTGGCACTCCTTTCACTATGTAGAGGTTCCAACAGTTTGCTTTATTTGGTCTACACAAAGGCTCGCATTTAAAGGTTGTTATTTACTAGTTTTTCATAACCGTACTGACAGTAAAAACATTGGACCGAGTATGGAAGCCTCCTCATAGAGTGCAAGTTGGGTTCAGTAGAAAGATCCAAGTAGATCCTTGTTGATGAAACACCCTGAGTATGGTATATTGCAGGGGTCGAAATAACCGTCCGGCTTCGGCTAAAGCCAGCAATATTCTCCATTTAGCCGGCTATTCCACATTCCAAATTGGTGAAAAAGCCGGCTTTAAATAGCTATTATTATTA
>JAUCNQ010049450.1:0-12959 GCA_032352715.1 Bougainvillia muscus | reverse complement strand
GAAGTGTTATTGTAACACATAAGTGTTACAATAACACTTCATCTAAGATGAAAATGAAGCGAATTTGAAGCAAATTTTTGAGACGGTCCCTTATAGTTACTCAGGTTTATCAAGATAGCCGTATTAACTCATTTAGTGCCGCAAGCCGCAGTGATAACGAATCATTATTTGATTTCTACTTCTGTGGCAAAAATCAGACAATGATTGGTACTCACTTAGATATTCAGCACGGAATGAGATAAACAGTTGTGAATTTAGAGCATGCTTTAACTCAATCAGTACCGGAAGCTGCTGTCAATATAAATCATTGTTCAAACAACGATTGTTATCATACACCTTTACGTTGAAATAATTCATCGTATTTGGCGTCAAAGCTATTATAGGATATCTGATAATAGTATTATCAGATATCGGATAATAGTGTTATCTACTGCGGCTGAGTTGGGAACTCGTGACTTGACTCACCTGCCTCGGTACTAGTTAGGCGGCCAGCTATATAGACGAGCGGCCGCCTGTCTTAACTCATGCGGCCGCTTATCTCGAACTTAGGCGGCCGCTTTTCTCGAACTTGGGCGGCCGCCTATCACGTCGCAGGCGGCCTCTTATCTTGACTCATGCGGCCGCTTATCTTAACAGGTCTTGGAATCTTTTTCATTGGTCACCATTTTTTACCTTCAGGTGTCGTATAGTTTTAACATCATAAGAAGCTTTCCAGCTACTACACATAAACTGGTAACCACACCCGAAGAAAGATCGTTCGACTTCATGTTTTAAAATAAAAACACTTATTTTCTAATTCATAAAATTCAACCGAAAATAACTTTATTTATTTATTCTTTATAGCAATTGAAACATACAATATATAAAAGTAGTAAGTCAGGCTAGTAATCGTGAAAGTGAAGCGACCAACTGCCCATCATATTTTACATTCCTTACTCTAGATAAAAATAAGCGGTACTTTAATTTGGGGTGGATGAGAGGGGTGGAGAGGTAACTATAAAGTTACTATCGACGTATGATTCTTGGGCGGGAAACGAACTTAAAAAAACCTTTCATCACGTGACACATTTGTAATTTACCGAACAATCTGTTATACAAAATAAATAAATTCATGAAACAAAGGCTCACTAGTAAGAGAAGTCTTAAAAACAACGCGCAGTAAACATTTGGTATCTCAAAGCCTAGCACGAGCAACACATAGCCTTAATATGGTAAAATAATAAAACAGTTTTTCTTGGGAACTTCATAAGGAGACTAGAATTTTAGCCTTGTAAAACCTATTCCAGAACACTCTGCCAAGAAAGATTGGAGGATATTATAAGCATCCTGCAAATCGTATAACAACGTGAAAAACGAAAGGATCGTGTAACTATGGGCCGAAAACAATTAGATACAACAATTTAAAAGACCAGAAACATGGTCCTTTGAGCTTGTTTAATTGGCAGCCTTTGAGTCGAGATAAGCGGCCTCCTGAGACGTGATAGTCGGCCGCCTGAAATAAGACAGGCGGACGCTCGTCTAGATAGGCGGTCTCCTAACTAGTACCGCAGTGGGTGAATCAAGTCACGAGTGTCCAACTCATCTACGGTATGTATCCGATATCGATACATATTTGACAATGCTTCATTAGATCTTCTGATCAAAACGTTCGATTTTTTGTTGGAAATCGACAGGTAATTAAATAGTAATGTAAAACGTAGAAGAAATTAACGCAATCAAAAAAGTTCTAGTTGCCTCTGCACGTACTTGATATTCTTATTGCAGTCCGTGCCACTATATCTTTTTTGATTGGTTGATTATTTCAACGTATTTAATTTATATTTCATTTCTTAAGTTTATTTGTTGGTTTGAAAAAAGTGGGACTGCTTGTGTTATTGAAATTAGCTCTTTCCTTTCCACAAATTTACTTGTTTAGTGCACGATGAAGAAGATATTCGACTCGCAAACATCGGATATTGCTTTATTCTGCCTCTTAAGCCTATTATGCTTAGGGGTTTGAGGGGCTGTTCAGGAGTACGGGGGGTGGGGGGCACATTGTGCCCCCCCTGTATAACTCCGGAACGGCGAGTCCTCATATCATAAAACTTGACACAGTTATACCTCCCGTTAAAATGAACTTGCTGACGTCATTACTTTTTATATGACGTCTTCATTACGTCGGTGACGTCATTAAATGTGTCGAAATCCCCGGAAAATATGTGTTTCACTTAAATGCATGTAAAATCCAATATAATTAAGTAATAAAGCTCTATTTTCTGTAGAATCTGTGATATTAATGTTGCTTACGAACTTCAAGGATTATACCCAGCTGCTTATTTGGAAAAGACCGGAAAAATTACCGGAACATCTGGAATTTACCAGAAATAGCAAAAACAGGAAAAATCGGAGAAATTTTCCGAAAAATCGAAAAATCTTTATGTAATCCGAAATGCTTTGATAAAAGCTATATTTGTGCTAAGTTTCAAGTAAAACAAAGTATCTCGTTAAAAGATACATATGGCCAGTTACATTTTACCGTATTTTACAAGGATTTGACTGTAAATTTAGGGGTGGTTTCGACTGGTAGCCAATAACGTGTAAAGCAAACATGGAAACCGGATGAAACTTGGTGAAAATGTGTGAAAGGGTTGAATATTAAATGTGGCAAAGTATTAACGTCTAGTATCATTCTCAAAAAATGTTAGCCAAAAAAGGCCGACAGGGGGGGGGGACACATTGTGCCCCTGCCCCCCCTAGGCTTTATAGGGTTAAAGATAATATCCGACACCGCTGCGCGGCGTCGGATATTACTTGCCTCTACCGAATAAATCTCAGTATCCGATGTTTGCTTGTCGAATATCTGCTTAGTAATCACTTACATCTTCGGAACTGGACGCGTTAACTTATTCATACCGATACACCGTACATGTTCAAAGACTTAGGCCGATCCAGAACGCTCTGTCTTAACCCACTCAAAGCAATAAATTGGAGAACAAAACTCATTCATCTTTCATATTTTTATAATGGATCGTTAGCCTTTTGAAAGTTAATGGTCCATTGGTAATTACTAAAAATAATTAAATGTTCCAAGAGTAGGTGAATGCCTGAAAAGTGTAACACTATTAAAATTTCATTGAATGGTTTTACCTTTCTTCGCAAGCAATTGCCTGCTATTTTCAAACTTCTAGATCAGAACTTGATCATGGTGCTCTGACTGTGTCTGAACTAGCCACCACAAGTCGTTAACTTTTAATTGCTTGAGATATTGCGATGCGTCTTAGCATACATTAAGCTGAAGGAACTAAAGTTATCTTTCCACTACCGAGAAGATTCTATTCTTTGATGTACTGACATTAGTTGTAGGGTCGTACAGTCAGAACTCGTGCTTTTAAATACTAGAATCGTTCTTGTTTTGTAGACCTTGACGGATGAAATGTTAAACTTGTGTAATACATAGTTTTCCAGAAGCGCGTTAAGTCCATGGTTTTACTACACCAGTCAAAATGGAGACTCGAATACGTTAATTTTTCATTGATCTTGAATATTTTCTACCTGTATAAAAGGAGAGACGCTATAACCTGGACATTAACTATAACTTTTGTGTGCAATATCTTATTTGAATCTCGAATCAAATCAAATATCGCATCTTTGCAAAAAATTGGTCAGCTTGAAATAATGGAGATACATATTCCTGTTTCGGAGATCAACAAATTTCTGCGCACTTTCTTGGTTTCTGTAGTTATCTCAAGAAAAAAAAACAGCACTTCGGTAACATGCTGCGTCCAAGAGAAAAGTTACAGTTCCCTAAACTATGTAAAATATTTTGTTCTCTATTTTCTTCCTTTTTCTATTCATTCATGGATTCAGCAGAAATGCAATGTTTGAGCATGCACAATGAATTTTAAAATATGTATATTTTCAAATATTTTTAAAAGGGCTTTATAGCTTTAACCCTATTCGACCTGGGGGTTTTAGGGCTCCGCAGGCCTGGGGGTGGGGGGTGGAGGATAAACTTATCTCCCTACATAACTTTCGAACCAACCATGATATGGAAATGAAACTTGGCAGACATATGACCCATGGTTAGAACTTATTTTTGATTTGTCAATTTTGTGATGACGACATATTTTTTACTGGCATCAGCAAATTTAACTTTTTTCGATTATTTTGATGTAAATAGTGCACCAGGTTCCCCAAACAACTTTTTGTTGTTTGGAAGGAATATTTTGATAAATTCTACCTTCACTTCATGTCTTATTGCTTTCAACACCCTATAAAAATTCAATGACTCACAATTCTATTGTTTTGAGTATTTTTTTTTCAAAAAGTGCCCAATGCCGATAATGAGCAGATTCTTTTCCAGAAAGAATTATTTTATTTTAATCCAGAATAAAAGTTAGGAAAAGTCACATAATTTCAAGCCATTTTCATAACCCTTCAAAAGTTATGTCAAAAAATGAACTCCAGGAGAAAATTTAAATTTCTGTACTACTATTCTATGTAAAGCATAAGTCTGCTGAATTGGATGAATCCGTCTTCATCAATCTACGATTGGTTTATGAAGACGTTACAGTGCATCGAATCGGCTTTTTAAGCCAGACTTTTTTTATCAATAAGCCGACACACTGATCTAGTATATACCCTTGTAATGATATTCTCTGGTGTAAAAGATGAGATACTCCGAGTTTCAGTTACTATAAAGCCGATTGTTTTTCTTAATTAAATAATTGCACGTCAGTGGCGGATCTAGCCCTAGTCAGAGCATTGCGATGGTGTATAATTACTGTTAATTCTTAACTACATTATGTATGACGCTGGGTCTTTAGAGACCCAGCGACATACATAATATAATTAAAATTAATGACTTTGAGTACTCCACTTACTGCTGTGACTAAGTAAAAGCTTGTTCTGAATCCGCCTCTGCACGTACTCAGAGTTCCAAAATTCCAAGGTTTATGTTTAGGGTCCACAAAATTTGTACCGTAATACGAACCAATTTTGTTACAGAAGAAGTGTTATTGTGCATACTTAGTATGCACACAAACACTCCTTCCGTATGGAAATTGATACGAATTTTCATATGGATTTTGTTGACAATCCCTTACAAACATCTGAATTTTGTTTATGTTTTAGAAAATCCAGTGAGTCAACCAGAAATAGCTCATCCAGGTATGCAAGTAGACAAAAAACTGTATGATATGCTTTAAGTACAGGAATACTCGCAGATTGCTGAATATACAGTAATGTGTCTCTGAAATCCCGTATGCATATATTTCGACCTGTAGAATTAAAACTTTCAGCACTTTGGTACTCTGATTATATGGATTTAGTTTAAAAAAATATTACTTTTAAAAATAACGTATGCTATTTGATACATTTTGATATAGCGTTAATTTACAGAGGCGGACTCAGAACATGCTTTTACTTAGTCACAGCAGTAGAATGGAGTGGTCTCTAAAGACCAATCATCATACAAAAGCTGTTAAGAATTAAAATGTTTAGTTCTTCATGGTGTTGCTCTGGCTAGGGCTGAATCCGCAGCTGATTTAATTTTATGGAAAATTTAATATTTTTGAAAAACACAAAAGACAGGGGGCGCTACACAATGGCATTGTTGTTAAATGCGATCAGTCTAAACAACTCTGCAACAGTTGTGGCAAAATTACAAATTAGTAATAAAGTAATAAATAAAGTCAAGGAATTGAGTTGATTCGGTTTACATTCATTCAACAAACAGATAGACTGATGTTTAACAGAACTTAGCTCATAGGAAATAGTCTCAGGAGAGAGTGCTTGCCACCGGTATAATTTCTGCAGAATCCATGAGAAAGTCTCAGTGATAGCTTAGGATAGATGAAATATGATAACGTCATGTATATTATGTTCGTTCATGGTTCACGGTGTCACTGCGTAAATCATCATGTTTAAAATTAAGTATTTTATCAAGCAACTTGCTGAAATCTGGAATACAACTACAGATTTCATCAGGTTATAAAGCCGATTATTTCTCTTAATTAAATAATTGCAGCATTCCATAATTTCAAGGTTTATGCTTAAGGACCTCCACAAAATCCGTATCCGTAACGACTTGAACATTGCCTGCTGTGTAAAAAGGTTATAAAATTACATTAGGATTTTGAGAAATCCTAATATAGTCAACGAAGATGAAAATTGATTGGAATCAGACTTAACAGCAGTAGTTAATGTAACAAAAGAATAAAGCACCATAAGAACATATGAATATATTAGGGGAAGCAAAAGCATAAAAGATTAAGACTAAACCTTTATTAGTTCCTTTCAGTTTGATTTCAACATTGTTAAATAGAAAACTGAACTCCTCAGTGGTTAACGTGAGAAAAGCATAATGCACAATAAGAACATATTAATATCTGTGAAGAAAAAAAGGGATAAAAGGTTTACTAAAACTTTATTATTCCCTTTCACCTTGTTAATAAGAAAACAGAACTCCTCAGTAGTTAATGTAACAAAAGAATAAAGCACAATAAGAACATATTGATATCTTAGAGGAAACAAAGAGATAAAAGGTTTACTAAAACTTTATTACTTTCTTTGAGTGTGATTGCGACCTTGTTAATTAGAAAAGTGAACTCCTCAGTGGTTAACGTGAGAAAAGCAGAAAGCACAATAAGAACATATAAATATCTGTGAAGAAAAAAAGCATAAAAGGTTTACTAAAACCTTATGAGTTCCTTTCAATTTGATTGTAATATTGTTAAATAGAAAACTGGGATCTGGTTTATTGTAATGAAGGGAAATTTAATGGCATTGAAGCAGCAGTTGATCAATTTAACTCAAGGTTGCCTTTCCGATGAGTGACTTAAGGTTACTGTTACATTAACATTATCAGTAGGACGGTGTACAATCGAATGTAATATATCGTCGCACAAATCATCAATACAAATCTAAATAAGTAATTAGATCTGAGTAGCGACCCCTGCTTGACCATGAGGATTACACGGATTATCATTCTGTCATAGAGAGAAACTATCGGTAGAGGTAGAAATAAACATTTCCAAAAATTCCTTTTTCTGAAATTTACTTAGCAAGAATAGATGGTAAACTACGTCGAAAGACTGTACGGAATATCAGTGTCAGATTCTGTACCAGTCAGTCACATATTTCAAGAGAAAATTGGAGGTAGTAACCTGCAGGGACCAGTTGATTCGCATAAGCCAATTAAAGGTAGATAATTTGATTGGTGTAATAGTGGTTAGAACACCGAAATTCTGCAAACACTTGAAAGTTCGCGTAATGTTTCGTTTGATCTTTTTCGAATAAAGATGAAAAACTACAGGCATCAGTTACAATGTAAGGATAAGATATTAAAATGCCCTTAAAAGTACAGAGAGACGTCTGTTTTATATTCAGTTATAATTTAATTTTTATTGTTATTGTCAGTAGTAACGTGCCTGATGCTAGATATATGAGTCGGTAAAGTGATGTTCGGCAAAAGGTAGGACAAGCCTACAATGTCCATAAAGTTTGGAAATTCAATAGGACTAGCAGAATTGATAATACCTATGTTGAAATAACACATCAAGACGACTGAATTGTTGCAAACATTTTATGAGAGTTATAAGGATATCTTTTTGGAAAACACTCACAGGCATGCAAGGATGTTATGCAAGAGGTTGCTAGCTACGCAGAGCTAAGAAAGTACTATGTTGTTACAGAGTGTTCTTTCTATTTAGATATTACTCTTGGAAAAAACTCTAGCTGTTGGCAGCTTAAAAGGAACTATGGTGTTTTAGAGAATGGTTTCTATTTCATCCATCCATATAAAGATCATCGAAGGATTAAAGTTGAGTGCAATACCGGTAAGTATTTGCTGACGAGCAGCTACAAATGTGGTTTTTGCCAACAATGACGCCTTCAAAGTAAGTAGCGTATAGGTAGTGGGTAAAATAGGATTCGGTAATGAGATTTGCGGGTTATTGTGTATATCACCTGCTGAAACATCAAGCCCTGTTTGTTTTAGAGTTTTAGCTCATTCAGTGCCGCAAGCCGCCGTGAATACCTGTCATTGTTTGATTTCTGCTACAGCTGTGGCGGAAATCAAACGATGATTGGTAATCACTTACATCTTCGAAACTGAAAGAGTTAAATCTCTGCATAACATCTTCGACACTGAGTCAGTTAAAGCTGTGCGTTGCTTACTTTATCATAGTTTGTACTTTTGTTTCTGCTACACGGTAAATGTTTGATGTTAAAAATATTTTTACTGCGCAGTTTTATTGTTTTGATATATTTTTTGTTGAATATATTTTCAATATTTTCCTTTCATTTGCTTGGTTTATTAACAATACTTCCGCAACAGATGCCTGATTTCTTGTTATCAAACTAGATGCTGCTTCTAACAAAATGAAGACATTGTAAAGTTAACCCTATTAATACCGGGCTTTTTTGGTCTCTATACCGGGGGGGAGGGTACAAAGTACCACACCCCCAAATAAGGTGTTAACATTAAACTTACGTCATAAAACTTAACACAGTGGTACAACATCACAAGTCCGTCATTCTAACGTCGTCGTTTCAACTATGACGTCATCGGTTCGGCGATGACGTCATAATTAAGTTTTCCCCAGAATTTTGATGATTTTCTCAAATTAACGCCCTTGAAGGAAACAGAAGCACTGAGCAGCTAAATTGTTACTGTTTGACATAAAATAGATGCATTATATTCAAAAATATTAAAAAAAAGTTTATAAAATAATTATTTGAGGAAACTTAATGGGATAATATTTTCAGAGGGCGTCTGGGCGCTAAAGGGCGCAACTAATTTCAGATTTTTTTTATCATTGTGTAGCCAATAAATAATTATTAAAAGTCAACAAAGGCCAGGTCTTAATAATATACAGAACAAAAGTTATAGGGAAAAGTTCACGTTTGTGGTACTTTGTACCCCCCGGGTACGAATAGGGTTAAAAATGAAAAAACGCGAAAAAGTCCGGATTAGTTCAGTTAAAAGCAAATAACCCAAATGGGTTAATTGTGATTTGCCAACCTAGACAACAAATTTATTTTTTTCCATCAAATATTATGATATCAATTAGCGCGATATTAACAAGAAACAAGGACGTACTAAATCCTGCTGAATAGAAATATTTAGAATATTCTTAAATGCTTCATCTGTCCTGATGTACATACTTTTTTTTCTTTCTTTTATCTTTCACTAAAGGCAAATCATTATGTGCATTCTTAGAGTTGCATATGACTGACTGCGCATAAGAACTCGTTTACATGGAAAATCGTTGCGGGCGAAATGAACTGTCATGGCCTCTGTGATTGGTTAAATTTTTCCGTCGGAAAAATTTAACCAATCACAGAAGCCATGACAGCTTATTTCGCCTATAGAAAGTCTCCATGTAAACGAGTCCTAAGCATATTTTGTGTACTGGGTGTCAGTGGCAGAAGCAGCCCTCACGATGAACAGTTAAAATGTTTAATTCAATTAGAATTTTATGATTTGAAGTCTCGTTTTTATTGCTGTGGCTATGTAAAAGCATGTTATAAATCCTCTCGTGGATACGTTAGATGTCATACCTCAAGTATAGTATATTAACAGCAAATTTGAAAAAAAATTGATACTTGTAGTACGCCATTGAAGACTTTTATTGAATATCATAAAAGTGGAGTTATAAAATACTAAACCTGTTCAAAAGGATGAGAGCCATGCCACTTAAACTTTAGTCTGATCTTTCCATGGCTCAGTGTTTCGAAATCCTGTTAACTCCATGAATGGACGACAAACTAATTTATATTTCTAAATTCTTAAATAAAATGAAGACCAGAGAGTTCTGTGAAGAGGTACTTTCACAGAATTGTAGAGCATGTCTTACGATAAACGTTTATAACCTTACTAAACACTTCGTAAAATAAGCAAAATGTTAATCGTAAGGACTGAATCAATTAGCAATGATAAAAATAGAAATTTTATTTACTGTGGTCAATGGCGGATTCAGCCCTAGTCAGAACAGCACGAAGAAGTGCTAAACATTTTAATTCTTAATAGCTTTTGTATGATAATGGGTCTTTGAAGACCCATTATCATACAAAAGCAATTAGAAATTAATTAGTTTGAGTATGCTTTTAATCTCCATTCTACTGCTTTGACTAAGGAAAAGCATGTTCTGAGTCCGCCTATGGTGGTGTGAAAGGGAATTCAACAGAATAAATCAATTATTATCTGTGCTGTTTTTCATTTGCGTAATATTTTCTAGCCTCTTACACTACATAAACATCCGATTTATTGAATCCAAGATCGTTTTATTTATTATGAATTTTTATAAAGGACAAAATCACGTTCAGTATGTATACCACACTGCCATATAAATGTGTCCTATGGAACAGTAGTAAAATTAGTAAAATTCATCAAAAAACAATTAAAAGTCCAACTAAAAGGATAAAATGAAATAATAACTACCAAACAAAGTAAGTAGGTAGAGCACTGTGCAGCATAAAGATCAAGAAATTCAGACCTGTGTCACTCACGATCATCCAACGCACGGTGAAAATCAAATAACAGCAGCCAGAAGATCCCTCGTGCACAGACAGCGATGTAGATTAGCTTCAAGTACAGTAGTAAAACTTTAAAGACAAAAGAGTATCAAGCGTGATCTAGTAACATCATAATGACGTTTATATATGTATAGGCCAAAACTGTGCTTTTAAAGAACGATAATATGGGATAGGGCTGGTGTGCACAAAGTACCCCAATCGTGAACTCTTGATCGTAACTTTTGTTCTATACATTATTAGGAGATGCCCTATAGTGACTTTTAATATTTATTTATAGGGAACACAATGATAAAAATGTAAAATTAGTTGCGCCCTCTGAAAATATTACCCCTTCACTTTTCCTCAAATATTTAACTCAAACCATTGTTCATCAATCAATAAAGACTAAGGAAGTTTATTTTTGAATGTATTACACATATCTTATGTCAAACAGTAATAATTTAAGTAATTAGTGGTTCTGTTTCCTCCGTGGGCGTTAATTAGAAAAAAAGATTGAAATTCCGGGGGAAAAGTTAAATTATGATATCATCGCCAACACGATGACGTCATAATTGAAACGACGACTTCAAAATGTCGGAATTGTTATGTTGTACCGCTGTGTTAATTTTGATGACGTAAGCATACCATTAAGACCTAATTTAGAGGTGTGGTACTTTGTACACCACCCTTCCCCCTCCCAGGTATATTTGAAACAAAAATCCCGGTATTAATGGGGTTAAGACCACAACGTGTCACGATCGTTCTGACGAATTTTAACATTCAGAGGTTCCATCCTTTGCATTTGACAAAATGCCCAAAGTACCAGGGCAATTCTAATAAAACCCAGAAAAAATCATACGTCGATATATTTTTTGGTTAAGATTATGGGCAGATCACCAAGATGGAGACTAAAGCAAGTTAAATATTTATGATTAAGAAATGGACATTTGTTGATCATAAATAATTAAATTGTTTTAATCTCCATTTTGATGATGCGCCCAAAATCATTTGTCGAAGTATTAAAAATAAACGACTTTCAGTCCGGATTACATTGCGTAGACTAAGGATACGTTTACATGGAAAATCGTTGCAGGCGAAATGAACTGTCATGACTTCTGTGTTTGCTTAAATCTTTCCGACAGAAGCTTGTTCTGGATCCTCTAATGTAATGCGACATTTTCGTTTTTTCTGCGATCATATATGCTTTATATAAGCCGGCTTTTACTGTTAAAATTTCGTACGTTTGAAGTTTATTATGCTATCGTAACAAAGTTTTCGGTTATTTTTAGAAGGTAAAATGCTTGTTGTAAAAGTTTCTGGTGATACTCAATACAACGATTCAACTGCTGCAATATACAACGACTTAGCTGATTTTGAGTCTGACAATTATTTTGTTACTACGGATTGGCTGGAAAAGTTTTACAATCTTATTAAATTTCAAAGTTTCACACTTTTATGTAAAAGAGAGTCTGGCCCATCTTTTTCGTTTACTACAAATAAGTTTTACAGTCAGAAACAAAATAATGTATTCAAATATGTAATTGGGAAAAGGTTGGAACAACCAAATGCATGTGGTATCGATGGTTTAGGTTGTAACGAATATATTGATTACAAACTTTCTGACTCAACCCTAATAAACTCACCATACAGAGCGTATTATAAAATTGTTCGATTTACAAATGGAAATATGTTTAGTTCATATATTGGCAACTATGCGTGCAATGATTCTTTAACTCCTTGGATAGGCGGGTCTTTCACTGTTTGGGTACAATAATGGTTTGCGTCACACACTGCATTGTATTTACTGCTTAAATCCTTCAGTGCCAAAGATGCAAGTGATTAGTAATCATTGTCTGGTTTCAATGGTGGATCCAGCCCTAGTCAGAACAGCACGATGAAGAACTAAACATTTTAATTCTTAATAATTTTTGTATGATAATGGTTCTTTAAAGACCCATTATCATACAAAAGCAATTAAAAATTAATGACTTTGAGCATGCTTTTAATCTCCATTCTATTGCTTTGACTAGGTATAAGATTCTGAGTGGACTCTCTGACAGAAGTAGCAAAAATCAAACAATGATGATTGGTAATCACAGCGGCTTACGGGACTGAATGAGGGAAGGTTATCTTTTTCATATAACATTATAGACTTGTTATAGAGTATCGAAATGATAAATTGAATATAACACTTATCATATATCCAGAAATGCAGATTTCAATCATATACCATTAGTTTATCATTAGAGAAAGATATGAACCAGGATGCGTTGTATTCGCTTATAACATATAAAAGAATAATTGCAACTTGATATTTGCCTCGAGTATGGTAAAAAGTTTTTAAAATTCTATAAGACCATCGTTTTAATTCTTAAAATACATGCTATTCAGTGGCGGATCCAGCCCTAGTCAGAGCATTGCGATGGTGTATAATTACTGTTAATTCTTAATTATATTATGTA
>JAUCNQ010049339.1:0-12960 GCA_032352715.1 Bougainvillia muscus | reverse complement strand
CGCCAGTAAAATAAACAATTTCTGGATACGACCAATCTATATTATATAGTACTCTAAAGATATAAACATAACACATTATACTGAAAACACGAATTCTGCTAGATCTGCAGTTAACCAAATAAAAAAAATGATTTTGAGATCCATTAACCTTTTAGACTACACAAAACAATAATAAAGATACGTCCCTTCTATCGAAAAGGAATGTGTAAACAACAATTTCTCAGAGATAGGCTATTGCTTTGGTAACTTTCTTTTCTCCAGAAATTAAAGACACTTATGCTGTCTTAAAATAACTAAAAGCAATCCTTTTTGTATTACCTAATTGAAACCTAATTTGGTCACGGAAGGAAATCAGAGGACTCTTTAGTAATTTCTCAGAGATAGGCTATTGCTTTGGTAACTTTCTTTTCTCCAAAACTTAATGACACTTAAAAGCAATCCTTTTTGTATTAGATTGTCTACTGACTATTGCGGTTTGAAGATGCAGTCACGGAAGGACCACAGCAATGAAGGAAAAAGAGAGCAATGAGTTTATTTTGAATTTCCTGTGAATTTATGAAATTTAATTGCATAAAATAAGCTGAAATGCCAAGTTACATGTCTCCTGTGCTTTAAAATGTTCAATTGTGGAGCCAAAACTTGTCCCCAGATAGGTTGTAGCTGTTTTTCTAGAAAGAAATGGGGTCACGGAAGGACAGGTCACGGAAGGAGAAAAAAATCCATATTTTTTAAATCAATTTTTATTAGAGGAAACACATGGATAAAGTATATTTATACTGTCTCTAATATTTCCATAGGCATTTTCTACCATTTTTGGTCTCGTACACCTCATGGTAAAACACAGCATCTTCTTCTCGCTCAAACTCAAACATCCCTGATTCTTAGGGGCTTCTGCAAACATCTAACCTAAGTTTGTATATTTTGAGTCTTTCTTTGTCACCTTCCAAAGAAACTTCTCATCTTACTTCATACAACACAATAACCCACATGCACTCCTTTACATTTGACATGTCCTTTTAGATTTTGTGTGATACTGTTTGTATTAAAAAAGTCACGGAAGGACAAATTTACGAATTTTAACAGCCCTTCAACCAAAGGAGACTTTCATAAGGGATACTGAATATACCTAGACTATTTAACATCTAAGTACAATATTTATTTACATCTCTCGCATTTAAAATTGCTTTCCTTCTCAGAGTATTGTGCAAGTGAATTATTTTCAATTGTCCTTCCGTGACTTTTTATTTTTACTTGCAGAAGTTTCGGGAAAATTTTCAAAAATTTCACTGGGATTTATTTTCGCATATGCCTTTTTTGCAAATTTTTTGCGAGGACTTTTAATTTCGCGAAACTGCCCAAAATTCGTGAAATTCACAAAATTTAATCCTCGCGAAAATTAATCCCATTAAAGTAGAACAAATAATAAATTTAAGGAAGTCTTTAACCAGCATTGTCACTTGAACATAACATAATATTTAAAACTACTGTACTCAGGATTGACATCAACATTCATTATCTGTTTATATACCAGGAATACTAAGTGAATTTAAATGGGGGAGAGTATTTTCTATCTAGCCAAGTCCTATTTAGGACCTTTTATCAAGGGTCCAACAATTATCTTAAAAATGCCTACTCTTTGAAAACTAGGTATTTTTAGGACTTTCTTTGCATACAAATTGGCCTTATTTAGCTAATAGGATGCGACCATCTTATTCTTCATTACACCATTAGACCCAGAACAATAGACACACATCATTATAACTGGTATTTCTTTAAAATAGACTCAAGTAAAAAAAAAGCAATTTTCATCTCTGGAGAAGTGTCTTTGTGTATAAAAGTTAAATACAATAACACTTCTCACGAGATAAACATGATACGAATATTGTAAACGATACACTCAACTGAATTATTATTTACGTAAGAAAATATTATCTTATCTCTGAATCCTTACAATGTTTGCATTATTCTGCAATCTATGTTTACATTGTGATCTTAATCTATTTCTCTTCAACTTGTCATTTGTAAACTTTTACACTTTTTAAACAAGAAACCATATGAAGCATTTGTTGAATAAAATAATCTTGGTCATTTTAGGGACCGTCTCAAAAATTCGCTTAAATTCGCTTTGTAATTCGCTTCATTTTCATCTTAGATGAAGTGTTATTGTAACACATAAGTGTTACAATAACACTTCATCTAAGATGAAAATTATTATTTTAGCTTCTGCACACATATAGACTAATTTATAATAGCTTTTACTGAAAGCTATTATAAAGAAATTTTGAGAATCTATCAGATTACTAGGTCTAATCTAGAATAGCGTCCGATTAGTTGAATATGGGCAATTTTTATGTAACAAAAGACCTAAAATACCTTATTTTATTTGAATACTAGGTACTTTTAAGACTATTTCACATAAAATGGGCAATTCCTTTATCATTGTTCAACAGTTTGCGGCCTATTAAAAGGTCTGGAATAGGGCCTGATTACTTTTTGAGTCTATTTTTTTTTAAGGTACTAAAGAAAAACTAATGAAACCTATGGTTATGATTTTACTAACAAAATATGTTGAGACATGTTGTAGTTGTAGCTTTGATATATCTATATATAACAATATATCTATGTGATGGTGCAAAGTTTTATTTATTAGAAGAACAAACAATCAATACAACAGTTGGAACAACAAATAGTACTGCAACATCGTTCAGGTAAACACAGCACACTATCTAGAGTATGGGGTGGGCAGCGACAGATTAGTTGAATGAGGGCATTTTTTATGTAAATAAGTCCTAAAAATACCTAGTTTTCTTTGAAAACTAGGTATTTTTAAAGACTATTTTACATATTAGGGGCAATTTTTTCTCCATTATTCAAGGAGATAGTACCTGAAACGACCGAGTACAGGGTCTGCTGTCAAAAAAATGCATTTTTATTTTGCAAAAAAGTATTACCATTATGTGCACTAATAATATACTCTTTTTTACTTGAGAATGGCATAATTCTATATACGTGAATGGTGAATGAGTCCTAAAAATACAAAAAAGAAAATATAAGGAGCTACCCAGGAAATTCGTATTATACACTAAGGCACTTCTTCTGAACGATAATTGATTTTGTTTTCTTCCTAAGTTTATTTTTTTTTACTGTAAGGCCACACCAATCTAATACTGCTATGAGATTTCAAGGTTGTAGATTATATCTTTACATCTGTGCATACATCGTATCTACTAAAGATACGAACTGATGGACTTGAATGTTGCTTCTTCGACTTAATTAAAACTGCTTGTATTTTTTTAGACTAGTAAGTCAAGATGTTGATGGGTTCTGGGTTGATTCAAAAACTGGTACCATCTACACAAGTAAGGTATTTGATCGTGAAAGTCTTACATCCGATCAACTGAAAAATGGTTTCAAATTTTATATTCTGGTTGGTAAAAAGAAATATTGGCATATAAATGTATTTATCACAGATGTTAATGATCATGTACCATATTTTAAAACCCCTGTTTATGATTTATCTGTCAGTGAAGATGTAGATTTGAATACTAATTTACTTTTTTCACCTGCAGTTGATGAAGACATTGGTAATAATGCTTTAACGGTGTATAATATAGTTTCTGGGGATATCAATCATAACTTTCGAGTACACACAACATCGTTATATGATAATCGACATGAGCCATATCTGACTGTTATTTCTCTGTTAGATTTAGAAGGTCAAGCTGATAATATTATTTTGAATATATCTGCATGTGATGCTAAGAGTAAATTATGTAGATACGGCTTAATCAATATAACTGTATTAGATGTTAATGATCACAAACCTGTATTTACAATGAATATATACTATGCACATGTCAATGAAAATTCACCTGTTGGAACTATTGTTCATAAAGTTGCAGCTACAGATAAAGATCGTGGGAAAAATGCAAAAATTATTTATAAAGTAGGAAAAAATGTTGACATGTTTTCTATTAATCCTGATACAGGGGAATTAGCTGTTCATGGACGACTTGACGCTGAAGAGGTAAACTTTTACAGTGTTCTTGTAATAGCACTTGATCAAGGTGAACCACAATTAACATCAACTGCTGTTGTTAACGTTTTTGTTACAGACCAAAACGATAATTCACCTCAGATAAAAGTTACCTTCACAAAAACTGGTAGTTATAATGTATTAGAAGGGGAAAAGTTAGGCACAGTGGTTGCTCTAATGGAAGTATGGGATCATGATGTAGAAATACGTAACAGAAAAGTAAAACTAAAACTTTCAAAGACAGAAGAATATTTTGAAATCTATCCACCAGCAACAGCAAGTATTACCAAAGATGTACCAGACATCTATAAATTAGCAATTAAAAAAGAAATTGATCGTGAACTAACACCACAGTTTAATGTTAAAATTCGTGCTATTGACAGTGGGATACCAAAGTTACGTTCAAATCTTAATCTACGTATACTTGTGGGAGACATTAATGATAATGCACCTCAATTTTCTAAACTAACTTATTACACAACATTAAGTGAATCGTCTTCAGTGGGTTATATTATACTTAATCTGACAGCAACTGATAAAGATCTTGGGAATAACAGAAAAATTACTTTTAATATAATCTCAGATAGTTGTAACAAATGCGTTCAAATAAGTTCTTCTGGTGCTCTTTATCTAGTGAAACTAGTTGATAGAGAAATGATATCACATATTGGTGCCAATATTTCAGCTATTGATAGTGGATCACCACCATTGAAGAATTTCACATATATTAACATAACGATTTTAGATACGAATGACAATGATCCATACTTTCAACCAAAAACTTATAAATTCAATCTGACAGAAAATAATAATCCGAATGTTTATATTGGTAAGTGGTGGAAACCATAGACATATGTTTGCTACCCCAGGCTTAGATTAGACCCTGTACTTTCCGTATTATTTGGGTACATTTAGGATTCATCTGAAAAATTCACTTAAATTCGCCTCACAATTCGCTTTATTCCTATTAATTTTCATCTCAGATGAAATGTTATTGTGCATACTTTGTGTGCACAATAACACTTTATCTAAGGTGAAATTTTGAGACAAACCCTTACGTTCTGTGTTAAAAGGTAATAAAACCATGGTAGACTAATTAGTAGACTTTGTAGACCTTTGGCATAAAAAGGTGTGTGTATACATTTCTCCTACATAAAATGTATTTATATAATATAACCCGATCATGAGGATAGTAAGCACAATGACACTTTTTCTGAATGAAAATTATTAGGAATGAAGGGGATTTTTATAGAAAAATTTTGAAACGGTTCCTTAATGTAATGTGACCGATAGGTAGGTTTGAAAGATGTAGTTACTAAAGGACCGTCCACGAAATTCGTATCATAATACAAACCATTTTCATCGCAGAAGAAGTGTTTTCGTTCATACTAAGTAAAAACACTCCTTCTGTATGAAAATTGATACGAATTTCCATACAAATTTTTTGGACGGTCCCTAACATAGTATATACTAATATATATGATTTTATTTTTTCAGGTCAAGTTTCAGCTTATGATAAAGATGTTGTTGGTTCAAACTCCTTAAAATACCAAATGAATAATTCAAATTTTTTCATTGATTCAATAAATGGCAAAATATATGCAACAAGAACACTAGATCGTGAACAACAATCCATTCACAATCTACTTGTTTACGTCTTTGATGGAGATAATCGAAAGGGATGCGCAAAAGTTGTGGTGAAAATGTTAGACGTAAACGATGAATTTCCTAAATTTTCACAAAGCTTTTACAATTTATCTATTCATGAAAACTTTCCTGTTGGAAAAATTGCTGTTTATGTTACTGCATTAGATTTAGACGAAGGCAATAATGCTAAAATAGTCTATGCTGCTAAATTTCAAGATGATACATTTTCTATTGACTCAAATACTGGTGGCGTAATCTTGAAGAAAAATTTGCAATCTCAAAAGAAAAATGTGTTTACTTTTCAAGTAAATGCACAAGATATGTTGGGAAAGAAAGCGTTAAATACTGCAACTGTCGAACTACATGTCCTACCAGCCAGTAATTTACGACCTGTATTTGAGAATAGCAACTACCAGTTTAATGTTACTGAAAATAACAAATTAAATCTAATTATTGGATATCTTATTGCTAAACGTCCATCATCTGGGAGCACCACACTAATGGCATATAGTATAATCAGTGGAAATACTGGTGGGATGTTTAAAATCAGTCAATTTGGTGATCTTTCTGTTATCAAAGTATTAGACTATGAAGACCGAGCACACTACAATTTAAAGATCCAAGCGGTTGATACTTTAAAACCAAAGTTACAGACAATAGTTTCGCTTCGAGTTAATGTTATTGACGAAAATGATAACATACCACGTTTTACAATACAAAGTGATACCATTAAAGTTGAAGAAGATGTACCAATTGGATACGTCGTTTCCAAATGTACAGCAATTGATTTAGATAGTGGAAATAATGCTAGAATTACTATTCGAATGGTGAATATTACGGGTCCATTCTCTGTATCGAATGCAAGTGGAGAAGTTTATACAACAGGACCACTTGATTATGAGACATCAAAGATGTATGAAATATATCTTCAAGTTGTTGATGGAGGTGAACCAAGTCTTTCATCAGAGATAAGATTAAAGATCAAAATCCTTGATATGAATGATAATCCTCCTGTCTTCACAAATTTATCATTTGTTGTTCACCTGAACGAGAATCTCAAGGTTGGACTACCAATTACTAACATTACTGCAACAGACTCAGACTCGGGTAAAAACAGTGTATTGTTGTACCAGCTGCTTCAATCAAGCGATGCCAAACCATTTTTGATGAACAAGCTTGGGGAATTATTTTTGAAAGAACCTCTAGATAGAGAAAAGAAAGATAGCTATCAAATTAAAGTAAGTGTACGGGATATGGGAAACCCATCACAGAAGGCAGAAACATGGGTACGTCTCATAGTTGAAGATTTCAATGATGAAATACCTGTTTTTGAAAAATCTTCTTATCGTTTTGAATTGCATGAAGAATTACCTTCTGGAAGTATTGTTGGTGAAGTTGTTGCTATTGACAAAGATAAGGGTAGCAATGCTATAGTTTCCTACTCTCTTTTAAACAAAGACCCAAACTTTGTGGTGTCTACAAAACATCAATCAAATCGGATCATTTGTGTAATATCTAGTGCTAAGAAGTTTGATAGTGAATCTGATCAACAAAGCTATACTATGACTGTCATTGCAACTGACCATGGAAAACCAGCTAAACAAAACAGAGTTCTTATTGAGATACATATTAAAGACATAAATGATCATGCACCAAGATTTTCACAAAGTCTACCATATTTAGCTACCATAACCGAAGGTGCTCCAACAAAAACAAGGGTTACACATATTATTGCAAAAGATGATGATATTGTGCAACTTCCTTTGGAATACTCACTTATCCTCTTGCCTGGTGACACCCCTATTGCTTTGAATC
Organism: Bougainvillia muscus; assembly: GCA_032352715.1. NCBI lineage: Eukaryota > Metazoa > Cnidaria > Hydrozoa > Anthoathecata > Bougainvilliidae > Bougainvillia > Bougainvillia muscus. The sequence continues at coordinate 5,462 of JAUCNQ010049339.1, read as the reverse complement.
TGTTTGAGATATCGTCTACTGGAATTGTGTCCACAAAATTGAAAGTTACAACTCCTGCGGAAACTGTTCTTAACATAACAATACAAGTAAAAGAAGTGAGTACAAGTGAGGCAGTATTTGCAAACTATCAGAAGCTAATTGTTATCGTAGCACCATCGAAACCGCAAATTATTTTCACCAAAAACTGTATCCATGTTCATGTGAAAGAAACAATGGATTCGCATAATGGCCCTCTTGGAGTTGAACTACTTCGCATTACCGATACTTCATATGTTACTAGCGATTTTTTATTTGTAACAAAAGATCCTAATGAAGTATTACCGTTCAAAATGTTACCGAATACCGGGATTATTACTCTTATCAGCAGAGTATACCATAAATCATATCCATATTACATCCTTAATATAACTGCCAAGGGAACTCGTGATAATAAAATTTACTCTGATTACATTCTCTTATTTATTTATGTTATTCCGAGAAATTACTATTCACCATCTTATCCAAACAATCCTGAAAGATATGAAATTCCTGAAGATTGGCCTCCAATGAAGGTATTCGATACACTTAAATTAGCTTCAGATAAAGATGAAGGTATTCAAGGAACATATGTATATTCCATCATTGAAACATCACCAATCGATGCACCATTGAAGATTTCACCGTTAGACCGACAGATTATGTTTACCAACCCTATAGACTGTGAAGCTATTCAACAATATGTTTTGAAAGTTCGAATTACTGATTTAGCTTTAGATGAAATGGCTCGATTATCCCAAACATTTACCATATATGTTTCAGTAAAGGATGTAAATGATAACATACCTGTTTTCTTATCATCAAATTACTCTGAAGTGTTTGAAGATTCTGCTGTTGGTACCATCATACAGACAGTTCAAGCAAAAGATCCGGATCAAGGTGAAACGAACACACCACTTGCATATACGATTATTTCAGGTAATCAGGATGGTGTATTCACACTTGATTATTATAACGGGCAGTTGAAAATAAAAAGAACTCTTAACATCTACAAAACTCATATGTATGATTTAAATATTATGGCTAGTGAAATGCGAGATCCAAGTGACCCTAGAAACATCCCTTCTTACAATTCTACAATGTCAATTCAAATCAAAGTAATTGATGTCAACAATAAAGTACCTAAATTTACTCTAATGATTTACAAAGCTACGATAATGGAAAATATGCTCGTGGGAACATTTGTTATACAAGTCAACTCAACAGATGCAGATATCGAGCCGGTAAACAAAGAGGTTGTTTATGAATTACTGGATAACAATCAACTGTTTAAGATTCATCCACAAACTGGCATTATAACTACAGAAGCGGTTTATGATAGAGAACAAGAGGATTACTATCAAGTAACTGTATCAGTAAGGAATACGATTGGTAATGATGATGATAGCACTTGTATTGTCAATATTAAAATTGGCGATGATAATGATAATAGTCCTGAATTTCCAGGAGGCAGTCGGCTTAAGTTACATATTTTAGAAAATTTGAAATCATTTGAGTTTCACACATTTCAAACTGTTGATCACGATCTGGGTAGCAATGCAGACGTAATATATTCAATATCGCCTAACTTGTCTGAATTTGATCTAAAGAAAGAAACTGGTCGTATTTCTGTGACTACACCACTTGATCGCGAAAATAAAAGTTCTTATAGCTTTATGATAACTGCACAAAATATTCAACCACCATTTCAAACGGCATATCAAAATGTTACAATATTTGTTGATGATGAGAATGATGAAAAGCCAATGTTTGAAAAGAAGTTTTCTGTATTAGAAATCTATGAAGATGCACCTATTCATCAAAATATCTTAATGACACTAAAAGCAACCGATAAAGATGAAGGAAGTAATGCTGCAATCCTTTATTCAATCACTTCTACACAATGTCCATTAACTATTGATAGTAATACTGGTAATGTTAAACTTGCTGAACCTCTTGATTATGAAAACATTACAAGTTACATTTGTTACGTTATTGCATCTGGACCAGGAATAAATTTCCAAGACACTACACAAATTAATGTAAAAGTTGTAGATACTAATGACAATTATCCACAATTTTCTCAACAAATTTACTATGTTAATGTTGATAAGATACAAGTTAGTGACCCAATTTTTACAGTAAATGCCACTGATAAAGATGAAAATGGTAAACAAGCAATTCAATATTCTTTATCACCTGAACATGATTTCAACATGGGATGGTTTAGTGGGTCGATTTATATCAGTGCCGCAACAAAATTACCACCTGGACATTACCGTGCACATGTTACAGCAAAAGACTTACCCAAAGGTAAACGTAAAGGTCAAAGATATCAATACCCATCAAAAAGAAGTCAAGCTACAATTTTAATAACTGTAGGCAATTTAACAGATAGTACTTTGAGATTTTTAAATCAATCTGTAGCATTTAACATCAATGAAAGTACATCAGCTCATCCATTAACAAATCATAGTTTTGGGTTTTTGAAAGCAGTTAGTACACAAAATAGATCAATCGAATACAGTATAACAAAAGGTAGTAATCCTGATTTTGCTTTTGCAATTCGAAACACTGGCGAGTTATATGTAAATAATAGTAATGCAGTAGACCATGAGAAATATACAATGTTTTTCTTACGCATCCTTGCAACAACAACATTATCTACTGGTTCAGAATTTAGTATTTTGTTAAGTGTATTGATAAAGCTGAATGATTTAAATGACAATGCCCCTGTGATATTTCCACAAAACATAACATTTTCATATCCAGAAACCGCAGAAGAAAATTTCCAACCATTTATGGTTTACTACTTCCATGTGCTCGATAATGATAGACGTGATTTTCAGAAATTAAAGTTTGAAATCTACTCTGGTAATGATAACAATGTATTCGGTTTAGTTGGTTTTAGCTATCTTTATATCAACAAAAGTATTGATTACGAAAAGAAACAAAACTATCATATTGTTTTACGTGCTACAGATGCTGGAGAGCCTTTCCATCATACTTATAGTCATATATATATAAATCTTGAAGACCAAAATGATAACCCACCTGTATTTACAAATTTAGAAGCTGTAAATATTCGAGAAAATTCCTTGATTGGAAGTATCATTACCACCGTCACAGCAACAGATGTCGATATTATTACATCAACGATTCGTTATGGTTTAGTAAAAAATAAAGAATCTAAAATCTTTGAAATTGATGAATTAACAGGCGTTATCAAGTTAGCACATTTTCGACTGGACTATGAAACTAAAAAACTGTATACATTAAATATATCTGCATTTGATGGTATATTCACCTCTTATGGTAGTTTAGCTGTGCATGTTACAGACGATAATGATAATATACCAATATTTACACAACCTGTGTATTCCGTCAATGTATCGCGTATATTAAAGAAAAATAAACACATTATTAAAGTTATTGCAAATGATTTAGATAGTGGAATGTTAGGATATATTTCATACAAACTTGATCCAAAACATTTACGCGATGCTTTTACAATTGAACAAGATAGTGGTAATATATTTACATCAAAAGATTATACTTTTCCACCCGATATTGGTTATGCTACGTTAAGTGTTATTGCTTTTGATAATGATGGAAAAATAATTACACGTATGAATCGTGCTATTGTCAAGATGTATATTTCTGGTAAACAATCGCGTAATCCCGTATTTTTGCAAAGTATTTATGAAATGTCTATACAAGAATTAGCAAGTCGACATGTACCAGTTGGAAAAGTGACAGCAACATTTCCTACTGGTTTTCATCAACAAATGGCGTATAGTATTATCAAAGGTAATAAAGACAATGCATTTGCTATTGGTGTAAATCATGGATACATTATAGTCAACAATGATCTTGATCGTGAAAAAAGAGATTTATATTCCTTAGAACTTTTAGCTGTAGTTGTTGGTGAAGAAAGCTTCAAAGCACGTTGTGTTGTAAAAATAACAATTGAAGATGTAAATGATGTAGCTCCAGTGTTTCTACAAGATCAATACGAGAGAACCATTCCAGAAGATGTTGCTATAAATTATCCATTACTGCAAATATCAGCTGTTGATGGTGATCAACCGAATACACCAAATTCGAAAGTTAAATATGCTATACATTCAGGACAAGATAAATATAATTGGTTAAATATTGATGAAGATACAGGATGGGTGAAAACGAATCGATTGTTAGATAGAGAAACAACATCACGGATACAATTGACAATAGTTGCGTCAGATGGCAATGGTAAGTCATAAGTACATTAATTCCTTTATTTTTCGTGCGCCTTTTATTTTCGTGCCCCAAAGTTTCGCACGCCCATGTGAAGATGACATTTGTGCGACATTTTCGCACAGTAACGAATGAGGTTGTCAGTTATACCAGTTGTCATTCCTCCACTCATTTCTGATTAAATCGGATTAAATCCAATTAAATCAGGTTCGAACATGATATTATCATAAAATTTGACAATTTAATTGTAATTGATTAGAGGGATAATAAAAAAACTCAAAAAAACCCACAAAAAAGTGATTTAAATTTTTCCCAGTTTCGTGCCCTTTTAATTTTCGCGCATCATCTCTGCGCGAAAATTAAAGGCGCACGAAATTTAAGGGAATTAAGGTATTGGGAAGTTAATACAACATTATCAGGGACTAATCCAGCCATTTCAAACGCTCATCAATCAGACGCTGCCCTTTGAATTATAATGTTGAAAGTTTCCCTTTTATGTAAAATAGTGTTTTTAGGGTTACTTTACTGATTAAACTAATTTGACGCTGGCCTCATATCCTAGATTAGACCCTGATTGTATTTACTCTTGTATGTGTAGGTCATTTGCGTTGTATCCTTTAAAGATAGAGCGCAAATAGCCTTTGTGATTGTAAAATATTTTCAAGATTATTACCTATTTATGCCTGGTGTTTCTGAAATGGTGTGAAGATTCCAAATGTTATTTTATGGCAAGGCAGAGCATTTATAAAGCGATTAAAAGCGATTAAGATAATAATAATAGTTCAGTAAGCAAGAAGAAGCTTAATAAATCTTTAATGTCTGGTGGTAACAAAATGGTCACACATGCTATAACAATCCTGAAAAAATGCTTCAGGATTGTTAAAGTGTGTATGACCATAACAGACTCTAAACAGGCATTAAAAGCTTTTTGTTGCCTACCAAGTAGCAGGCCCGGCGGAACCCCCCTAGAATTTTTGTAGCAGGCATTATTCTCTAATTGTAATTACTTTTCTTTTTCTTCTTGACGTTGATATATTATAATTGAACAAATACTCTTTATACCCAGCTGGTACAAAACGTATTTGGACTTTAATCCCACTCTGGATTAATGTGTTATGATCACTTAGGTCGCGTTTACATGGAAAATCGTTGCGAGCGAAATGAACTGTCATGGCTTCTGTGATTGGTTTAATTTTTCCGACGGAAAA
>JAUCNQ010049228.1:1501-12962 GCA_032352715.1 Bougainvillia muscus | reverse complement strand
TAGCTAGTATTGCCAATCCGATATAAATGCTTATTTTGATGTATCTTTGGTAAATTTAATACGTTTTTGAGTGATTTAAGGGACATATATCCCAGTTTTATCAGTGCGAAATAGCTAAAAACGTAACATTTTCGGGGGCTTCGCCCCCTAACCCCACCAGGGCTCTGCCCTGAACCCGTTGGGGGGCTCACAACGCCCCCAAAACCCCCAGTTGCACCAAGCCATGACACAGTCATGGCTTGACTCGCAGCGCTCGTTAGTTAGTATTGTAGTAACTCAATCTTTAATAACAAAAACGGATGTAGACCAAAGTGCTTGGATAAAAGGCTGACTATAGTTGTCTGTATGATCTAATTTGTTTACCTCGTTGTATTTTATATACATACTATTCAGGCTGGTCGTAAAGCATAAGTTAGCAATTATTTAGAAATTATGCATTCTCTTTAGGTATCCAGTAAACAGAGACCTTCAAGTGGTAAGTATCATTCGCCTTATTCCTATAAATATTCATTCAGAAGGAGTGTTTTTGTAGATACTCTTTATGCACAAATCCACTTGTTCTGTTATGAAAATAAAGAAATTTATGAATTATTGAGACAAGGTATTTTTTCACTAGGGATTGGCATAAACACAGAAGTCAATTTCCTGAGAGTTCAGTCTGAATAAACATTTGTAAATTTGTAAGTTTGTAGAGGTTGTTATTGTTGGGTGTATGGAATAAACCTTGATGAAAGTCTTGATGAAATACATACTATTTTGTTTTCAGCTACAGCTCGAGTTGGAGGAACAGGACCTATATACAAAGATGCTGAATCATATTACGATGAAATCCAAGTTCTCAAAAGGGTAGGATATTATTAAGGTTAGGATTAAATATGACAATAACTTATCAAAATTAATTTAAAATTGAAGATTATATTGTTTTTAAACTTGAGATATCTGTTTGATTGGATGTAAACTACCATTTAATTTGTTAGCGAGTTCGGTATCACTATTTTCTTGTTGTTATTTCATTTTGTATACAGTTTTCAAGTTGTATGAAATGTATGGAAATACCACTGCATGGAATTCGAGATAATCCGTTATTGATTACATATGATTATTGGACGATTCGAAAAAATATACATATGGTTATTAGGCATTTAGGGACCATGGTCCATGAAATTCGTATGGAGATTCGTATCAATTTTCATACTCCTTCCGTGATGAAAATGGTTGGTATTGATCTGATCCAGATTATCTCTAAATGTCAAATAATCATATATGTAACCCGAAATAGATTATCCTAATATCCATGCAGTGTATATTTCAAGGAGTTCATAGAAGATTGTTTCATTTTTTTAGACATTAAAACAAAACAAAAACGAAATGGATTTGTTGAAAGCAAAGAATAACAGGTTACAAGATGAATTGGTTGCAAAGTCAAGAAAAATTGATGAACTCTTAAATCCCGAGACACAGGTAATCTGTTTTTATGATTGTTTCTGTTAATAGCTTCATTAAGAGGCCGTCCACAAAACTCGTATCGCAAATCGAAAAAGTCTATTTCTGCATACTAAGTGTGCACGACGACACTCCTTCTTATGAAAATTGATACTAATTTCTGTATGAAATATTTGGACAGTCTGTTAGTGAGAGTTATTAGAACCACCTAATGAGTGTTATTTGGACGCTATTATGTCAAAGAGTAATGATGTTTTGTAAAAACAATAAAAATTAACGACTCTTATGATCTCAATTTTATTGTCTGGAATAGACATTGAGCAACATGGAATCTTGCATTTTCGTAGAGTGGGCAGGTAGGCCTTACTAAGCAACTAATAGCAATACATAGTATGAAAAAGAGATTTGAAGACCCTAAACTCTTGCCAGTAAACATAACACCATCTAGCTTGTAGAGTGACTGTTGTATTAATCTTTAGAATAATGATCTACGAAGGACATTAGGTTCAAAGAAACTGGATGGGAGTGAAGTAAGTTTTTTTCTCTCTGTTGTCAAACAAATTGCACGTATCAACGTACCCTGTAAGTATATGTGTTTAATATGATGTGCTTGAAATGAAGTTGATTTTAATATCAAGATTTCTTTTAAGGCGAAAATGATGATTCTTAAAATTTCAATGCCAGGGTTGTAGGGAGGTAAGACAAGTTGTGTTTTGAATATACGAGAACATTAAGAAATTTTGAGACTGTCCTGGGAACAAAGTCATTTTATTGTATATTTTATTTTATGAAGGATGATTTAAAATCGATTTTGAAATGATTTTTAAAATGACAAGTTTTGTCAACATCGTATATTCTTCAGAATACTCTAAATTATTGAGGGAATGGCGTAAGGGAATGACGTAAGTGAATGACGTAACATACTATGGCTTTGTATTGTTTCTTTTTCTGCTTCTTTAACTTATGTTTTTATAAATATAACCTTGCTTTTTAAAATGAGAGATTCAACCACCTGCTATTTTCCCACTCCTTCTACAAGAGTATGCAGTACTGAATCTTTTTTTAGACTATTTAAAAGATTGATGATCAAACATATCCAGGGCCTATTCTAGAATAGGAGGACAGCGTCCGATTTATTTGAAAAATGCAATTTTTATGTAAAAAAAGTCCTAAAAACACCTAGTTTTCTTTGAAATCTATATATTTTTGGGACTATTTTACATAATAGGGGAATTTTTTCTTCATTATTTAAGGGGTTGCGTCCGATTGTCGGACCCTTAAATTGTCTGGAATAGGGCCAGATATCAATTCTTTCCCCTACTGATATTTACTTGAATATTTTTATATTCTGATATAATTTACTAGAATATTTTTCGAACAGGGAAGGAGCTTTATTGTGTTCAGTTGTCTTTTCAATCAATGTTCAATTTTTAAAAATTAATTTCATATTCTTTTGCTTCATACTATTTTATCTCTGGATATATAGATATATAACACAGTATTCACAAAAAGATACTTTTAATCTACTGTAAATGACTCGAATTTGTTTTTTCTCAGGGACCATACCCATAATTCATATGGAAATACGGTGCAGGAGTGTTTATACTAAGTATGCAATAAGATTCTTCTCCTGTGTTGAAAATGATATGATTTACGATATGAATTTTGCGGATGAGTGAACTAATTTAGACTTGCTAACGATAAAAGTATATGTTTCTTAGGTTGTGATGAGCATGAGAAGGAGAATACATAAATTAGAAGAGAGTTTAAGAAGTAAAGAAAATGAACTTAGGTACTATTTCTATTTCTCAAATTTCGAATTTAACATCTAAGAAATGCGTTTAAAATTAATTGTGTATTATTTTACTAAGCTCAAAATGTACTTCATCACAAAAGCGTTAATACCAGTCATTTTTATTATTTACAGAATGTTATGGTATGCAACGTTTAAGAGACATTACTATAACACTTATAGAACCTCGAGGATGATTCCTCTGAGTTCGCATTAGCTTAGAACTAGTGAACTAGAACTAGCATTCGAAAGTACATTTGTTTTTATGATATTTAAAGTGGGTTAAATATTTAAGGTAATACCAATGCGAATTTTTCACTTTTTGTTCTCATAGGAAAACTCAGAGTGAGTTGAAAGTAACTAACATTGAAGAGTTGAAATTTGAAAATGAAATATATTTACATGAGGTAAAATAAATTGTCTACATAATTATTATTAGGGATTAATTTATCCTCGACAATTTGCAGTGAATTGCTATTGGACACACCTAGCATACACTCGTGAATTACCCGAGACTAAAAGATATTCTTTCCTTTCTATTCTAATTTTTGACATGCAACGTTTTATTCTTGGTGTAAGGGTTTTTCTCAAAAGTGTGTTTTAATTTCTGTCATTACTCGTTTTATTTTTACCTATGCAAAAAAACCCACTTCTTTTTAATGAAAATTAGGCATAAACCAAATTGATAAAGCGAATTTTTAAGATTTATGTACGACCGTTCATTGCATGCATACATTTCTTTTAGACACAAAGACTGAATAATATCTTCCAAGAAAATCAATACAATACACGTACAAACACACTATCTGAAGAGTAAGTTTCTTCGAAAATATTTAATACTTTGTTACCCTTTGAGTAACCAGTGTTATAACTAACCTTGTTTATATTGTACACAGATGCCCCAGATGACGTTTATATTTTTGTTTATATTTGGATAAAAACCGATGATTTAGTTGACTTTGAATTTCTTTATTTTATTTCTTCCCTGTATTTGCTTGTTGTAAGCCTGTTGCGTGCTTTTTTAGGGCTATAAACGATGCACTTAGAGATGGTAAAGGAAAGAAAACTCAAATAATTATCAAAAGACTCACAGGTTTGAAACGCAGGTGTACACCATCCTAAGTAGGAAAGCCTTTGTACCCTACTATTTAATAGCTGTATCCAACATGCAGAGGGTTCAAAGATGGGTCAAATAAATAGAATAATGAAACTATATTATTGTCGTAGTAATTTTACTGCATGTAAGTTGTACATGCTGCAATTTAACCCAATATCTAAGTACTGGGTAGGAAAATTCAATATGAAGACATTTATCTCAGTTGTAGACGAAGGTAAATGCGACGAAGTTGGTTTTTCTTATCTTATGAGATGAGTGTTTCTAATATATGGACGCTATTTTTTTCATAAGCGAGAAAAACAAATGACTACCCTGCTGGGCATTATGAGTTTCCGAATAATATCCCGAGGGATAACCGTTTATTCCGTTTTATGTCGGGGTAGCCTGTTGCGCGAGTTTTATACGAAAATGACAATATGACACTTGTGAGACAAATCCTTAGCTAACTATGCCTTGTTACGTTTTAATTTTAGAAGACAACCATAGTTTAGTTTTGGAAAATAAATCCTTAAAAAACGATCTAATGAAGCTGACAACCCCTGTTACATTAGAATCTGTTAATCTAGACAAAGGTAAGTTATTTGTGTGAAAGACTAGAAGTTAGTTGGAATCTATCCTGCAACAGGGTGTCAATGAACATTATGAGAATTAAGTGAAATTTCCCTAGTTGGGACCTTGTATGATCGTTTTTAGAATTCAGACAACAACTTCTTGCATAAGGGCCGTCTCAAAAATTCGCTTTAGAAATTCACTTCATTGGTGTCAATTTTCATGTGAGAAATATGCACAATGACTCTTCTTCTGAGATAGAAATGAAACGATTTGTCAAGCGAATTAAAGCGAATTTATGAAACGAACCCTATTTGGATAACATTATATTTTTTTGCGAGGGAGTTTAATGCATGATACGTTTACCTACTAACTTATTTTCTTAGATTATGAAGATATGAGCCGACAAGAACTATTACAAAAGATTACTAATCTAGAACAGGTACTGTATCATAGTTTTTATGTTATCGTATCTACAGGTGTTATAAGCAGTATTTTGTTTGATTTTACTTTACAGAGATAGGAGGTGTTTTCTGTAAAATTGTCGAACAATAGGGTCTAATCTAGAATATAAAGGCAATAATTATGTATAGTAATCCTAATAATACCTAGTTTTCCCAAAAAACTTTAGGTATTTTTAAGACTATTTTATTTAATTTTCAACTTCATAATACAAGGGAAAGCTCCCGATTGGTGGACGCTTATAAGACCTGAAGTAGTGCCTGCAAACATGTACGATGATGTAGCATTTATGGAAGGTACTCTTTATTTTTCTAACTGTAATAAAAAATAAGCTATTTCTCACACGTGCTTCGTTGACGGTTTGTTGTACAGAAATTGTATGATAAGCAGTTCATCTGAGATGAAAATAAATTGAACTGTGAAACGAATTGAAGCGAATTTCTGAGATGACCCTTTAATGATCTTATCAAAAACTAATCCAAGCAAAAGTTTTCAATCCCTTTATTTTTTAGAGACTGAAAGAAGAAGAAAGCAATTCTACTCCTAAGGATAAAGCAGGAGCTGAAGAGATTGATCCAGAGCTTATTGATGACCGTAAGTGTGTATTTAAAATAAGTAATACCAACCATATTCATCACAAAAAAAAAAGATTTTGTGTATACTAATTTTGCGCAAAGACACTTCTTCTGTATGAAAATTGATATGAATTTCCATCATGCGAAGTTTGTGGATGTTCGCAGCAGGATTGTTTAAGTATTTGTGTCCATTTTACAACATTATGGATGAAAGAGTTAAGTGTATGCGCAATGACACTTCTTCTGACATGGAAATAAAATAATTGGTAAAGCGAGTTTCTAGAACGACAGGTAATAATATTTTTTAGGTTGTATTCAGCTAAAAGGACCGTTGCCACAACAAATCAAACAGTTGCGAGCTAGAGAAAGAGAATTGTTAAGCGATGTCGAACGTCTTGAAAATACTGTGAATAAGTTAAAAGAAGATCGTTCACATTATAGAAAAATGACGGATGATTACAGGTGAGGTTATATTTTAAAATTAAATCCCTAACTTTTGAGTTTAAATTTTCTCTTGTGTGTTCTATATAGAACCAGAACCAGAGAAGAGGTTTTTCTGAAATAGTATTTTAAAGGTATTGGGGTCCTACAGGTGGATCTAGGACACTCTTGAACCTAGTCAAAGCAATAAAATGGAGAACAAAACGTATTAACTTTTAATAATTTGAAAAGGCTAACGATCATTTGTTAACTATTAAAAGTTATTACTTTTAATCTCCATCGTGATGCTCTGACTACGACTGAATCGGCCAAAGGAAGACAATTTCAAGCGTAAAACATACATCACGATATATTTATTATTCAATGAGGAAATTATCATTGTTACTTAACTATAGAATTATCAAATAAAAAACTTTATAAAGAGTTTAAAACCTAGTACAGTAGTTAAAAACAGATTATCTTTGTATCGATTATTTATAAAGAATTGTCTTAAATATTAGATTTGGTGTCATTTAAGCCTACGGTTGTCGAAAACACTTGATGCTGATGCTGCTATCTGTCTTTTAGAGACCGTCCACAAAATTCGTATCACTTTTCATACAGAAGGAGTGTTTTTGTGCATACTTCGTATGCATAAAACACTTCTTCTGTGATGAAAATGGTTCGTATACCGATACAAGTTTTGTGGATGGTCCCTTAGTTAAAGGAACAGTGTATCAGTAGGACAATGACTCACAGCCTTCAATTTATAATAGCCAAACATATTGTGTATGACATTATTATCTATTGTTTTCCCAAACCTTTAATGTACAATGTCAACTAATAAAAAAATGTAAAATGTATTTTGAACATGATTACATGGGATAGAATGAGAAATTAACATTTTCAATGTAAAATATCAGACATTATAGGTGATTAAGTGTAAAAAATAGACAAAAATAAGTAATTTTTATCAAAAGTCTGCCATTTTAACCCCCTCGACGATCCCAAAACTGTAAAATGTATTTTGAACATGATTACATGGGTTAGAATGAGAAATTAACATTTTCAATGTGAAATAGCAGACATTATAGGTGAGTAAGTGTAAAAAATAGACAAAAATAAGCAATTTTTATCAAAAATCCTCCATTTTAATCATTTTGCCACCCCTTAAAGATCCCAAAACTTAAAGATGTTTTTTCAACATGATAACATGGCTTAGTAGCAGAGAAAAGACTTTTGAACCTGATTTTTCAAAAAATTATTTTATTATTACTTTATCATATTGGAATCATGAAAACACTAAAATCGAGCTTGTACTTTAGTTTTATCGTGATTTATTAAAGATTTATCAGACAACAATAGTTTTGTTTTCCCTTTAAATCCCTATATTTTGCGATTTTACTCGAAAATACCCCATTTTCGACCCCCGAAAAAGTAGTGATCGCAAAATATTTGGATGGTGGGGTTTTTATCCTGAAAACTAAAAGCATTAAATTTTAAGTTCAATTTCAGCTTTGTAATTTGTTCCATTTCGACCGATTTTCGGCCTCTTATCTGCCAGCCTATAAATGATTACGCATTGTACGACCATTTTTTGGCATTATACATTAAAGATTAAAGATTGTTTAGTTTGTCTAACTTCTATTCAATTGTTTAGTTACAGATCTAACCTCTGTCAAAGCATAACGATGGGGAGCTAGAAATGTTATTTCTTTATATTGTAATAAATTGGAAATTAATGACTTTTATTCTCCATTGTATTGCTTCGGCTAGTCCTAAATCACTTTTTTTGTCACTAGGAAACAATTGGAACAAGAAGGGAAATCTAAAGACACCAAAGAATTATCAGATCATCTTTCTGATACCGCGTCAATAAAAAGTGAAAAATCGCTCAAGTCACCAAGGTAAGTTTCAGTCTAAAAAAACTCGAATTTCTAAGCTTATACTGAAACGATTTTTGGTGTCAATAACTAAATGAAAATTATCCTCTATGTTAAGACGAGTTATTATATACTCCTTTATACAGTAAGAATTTTTACAATATTTATATAATGTTGCTAAGATACAAGTTTCAATCTCTTAACCCTGTTTTATATGGGCTCCTACGAAAACCTATTTTATATGGGGGGGGGGGGGCATATATGCTCCCCTACCTAACTTCTGTTCTACAAATGCTATGTGGATGAAACTTGGCACAGAATATATTCAGCCAAAGACCTTTCCAAAATTTGCCCCCCCCCCCATATAAAATAGGGTTAAGGGGAAGCCTAAGGGAATATTTTTTCCTTTAAACTTCTTTATGGTTTTTCCCAAAAAACTATAACCGGATTAAAAAGAAATCCGTTCAAAGTATTTCTCGTAAATGTTTAAAAATAGCCTATTCAGAGAAGGCAAGATGTTCATCCATCTTGAAATTGTGTACGTCCATCTTCTTTGTTATTCTTTTCGTTTATCAGCAACAACACTGTGTTATAGGACTTCCTGTTAACGGAATGATCTAGATGGAATCAAGAATTTAAAATCGTTAATCTACAAGGATATATTATATATTATAAATATATCCCGTGTCTGTATTTGAAGTGCCTTTGACTTCACCTTTTCTCCATATCTACTACTACTGAGAAGTATTTGCGGTTTATTTACTACCTATATTTACCAGTGGTATTTGTGTCCATATCATCCTCTCAGTTGTTGTTTCTATAGATGACCTTAATTAAATGTAATGACCCTTTAACCCTCTAATGCACTTGTCTACAAAAACGTCACACACGCTTTAACAATCCTGCAGCGACAGGCACGGCGCCGCCGCAGGGGCCGTCCTTGAGCAAATGCTGCAAGATTTTTAAAGCGTGTGTGACCATTTTCTAACATGGTGCATTAAAGGGTTTAATAGGGTTGTAATATTAACTGCTAACCAATAATGCACCATATTGACGCTACATCAGAACATTATAATTCAACCAAATTACTTTCATTCAAATTTCTAATCAACAACTTCAAAAGTCCTTTCAGAATAAAGTCTCCTTTATTTCTTATTGTTTTGTTACTCCCTACCTACCTACATATTGCACACATCATCGGACTGATAGCAACTGTTTGTATATATCACCTCTTGTTTTGTTGAACGTCTATGGTCACCATGTTGATATTCTGATGTGGAACGTCTTTTGTTGTTATGATATTCAGTCGATGTCGATGTAGAAAGAGATCGTAACGGAATGTATTTATGCATTTTCGCGTAAACAAAACAATTAGCAAAACTATTTGACATATGCATGATCGTCAGTACTCGATCGACGTAAAACAGAACAGATCTAAATAATGAAACGTAACCAGGCATTAATCATGTTGGATTAGCCGTCAATTGGATTAAAAATTCTGATTGGCTAACGTCAGATTTAATTTAATAAGGTTAAGTTAATCAGTGTCTACATTTGAACAACTGTTTCTTCACGTAAAATAACGTAATCTCACAATCAACGGTCAATAAACGCACCAGTCCTATTCAGTTGATGTATATAAAGTGCCTTATAAACTTGTTTTTATAAATCGTACTGTCGGAGGAGACCTACTTCTACTGAACTATTCACTAATCCTGGGAAATTGACTCCCCTTATCCCCTAAGCTTGAAAATAGTAGGCAAGTGCTTTCGAAGAAGTGTAAAACCATTTAAATTTCAAAGAAATCCGACCCTGATCCTAACTATTAGATCCTAACTATTAGTGTGTACAATTGCTTACGTGAATTTTATTCCCTGGTTGCCTGGTAACAGATGTGATATAAACATCATGCAATCATACATATCATAGGGGACCACAAGTACAGTAAAAACAACTTCCATAACTATCAACATTTTCACAACATTTCGTGTCTCTTTCTTTTTACGTTCCGTATAATATAAATCTAAGATTGGATTGTTTGAAACTGTTCTGCAAATTACTACAGATGTTACTGTAAATACAGCCATAAATAGAAAATCACGTACAAGTGTATTGATAACACGAGGTATACCATAGGTGCGGTCCATTTTGTTTTGCGTACAAATATATCCATCACCCTTTTTGTCTTTGGTGACTTTTAAATGCATAAATTGATAATATTGTACAGATATCGAAATACATACGGAAATAAACACCGCCATATGAATACCACTTCTTGTAAATTTCTTCTTTAATGGAGTTACGATTGAATGAAAGCGATCTACAGACATGATCGTTAAGATACATACAGACATATTTAATGAGATATGATATAATGGATATACCAAAGAACAACCAACTTGACCAAGTGGCCATTTCCTAAAACATGTCAAATTGTCATAGACATCCATGATTAAAAATAATGATGCCAGTAAATCAAAAACACTTAAGTAGCCTATGAATACTTCAATGTTTGGTCGATTACGACGACTTTGAAACGGTTTAATCTTAAATAATACTAAAAGGTTTCCACTTATGACTAATAGTATTACGATACAACATATGATCGAATACACTATGTTCTCGGGTGTTATTTCACAACTGGACCTTGTTATTGTTTGTATAGTTGTACATTGAGTGCAGTTAGTGATGTTCATATTGATATAGTATTTATACTCAGGGGAATCTGTTCCAGATTTTCTCTAAATGCCAAATAATCTGATGCAGTTTTTTTCATTTCAATCATATGTAATCCGATATGTAATCCGATAGGTAATCCGATAGGTGAACCGATAGGTAATCCGATAGGTAATCCGATAGGTAATTCGATAGGGGTTATCTCGATTTTCATGCAGGGCTGTTACTCCAATTATACCATCTTAGAAGAAGTGTCAAATACTTTTTCTGAGTGAAACTCTCCCGTACTAATTTCGTTATGTTTAAAGCATCTTTCAGGGGTTTGTTTGGATAGCTATAATTGTAAACCCCCTGAGTTATAAAAGATTAGCTCTGAAAGTGAAATTTGTTATCAATGCGGCAATGATTTATCTTTCCTAGTGTAAACAAAATGGTCACAAATACTTGAACAATTCTGAAGCATTTGCTGTTCAAGTATGTGTAACCATGGAATGGACATCACGCGTTAAAGGATTAACTTAAAAGCTGTCTCGATACTGCATTA
>JAUCNQ010049117.1:0-12962 GCA_032352715.1 Bougainvillia muscus | reverse complement strand
AGCTTTTTCTACAGCCACTGCAGCAGTTGACGTCGCAGATTTTATCAACAGTCAACTGGATAAAAAGAAGTTTGTGGAACGCCATGAGGGGCGGCGTCAATAAGATAGTCAATAAATGATTGTTATCCTTTTAAAGGCTAAATTGTTACAATTGTTAAACTACTAAAATTAATATTTGTTTTGTTCTCCTTTTATATTGCTTTGACTAGGTTAGAGAATGTTCTACATCCGCCTGCGAAGTCAATATAAGGATGAAACCAATACAACTGATGGATTGAAAATCAATTAATATGTTCATATATGTCGGCACTTTGACAGTGTTAGGGACCGTCTTTAATTCGCATCACAAATCGCTTCATTTTCACTTCAGATAAAGTGTTGTTGTGCATAGAAAGTATGCACAACAACACTTCATCTGAGACGATAATTTACAGGAATGAAGCGAATTTATAAAGCGAATTTTTGAGACAGCTCCTTAGCAAAGAAATGTTTGAAGCGGTGAATAGAGGTTATAAACGTATGCTCGGCTTCATATCGGTTATTTTTCCTAGGAAAAGAAGTTTTTCATGTGCTTGCAATTGTTCGATTAATTCAGATAATGAGGCTCCAGCAGAAAGAAATTCGTTAAATCCATGTAATGTAACACCAATTCTGTGATCTGAAACACGATCCTGTGCACAATTATATGTTCGTATTCGTTCAGATCTATGTCCTGTTCCGATTTGTGATTGCCTGGTTTCCTTTCGTTCTTTCGAAGCACGTGTTCTTTCCATGTCATATAAACGAGCTGTCAAAATACACAACGCTTTGCTCTTGTTCTAGAGAGAATGTAGAGATAAGACAGCGACAACAAATGTCATGCTCAAAATCATTTTCACAATATTTACCAACCTCGTCCCCAGGGACTCTTCGCTTTTTGATTTGCAGGAAATATTTATATTTATAATATATTTCGTTCATCGTACATACGGCAAAACATGGAACAATTTCCAATACAAAATTAGTGGACGGTCTCTTATAAATAGGCGGCAACAAAGTAGTCCTTGTGAAAGTTTTAGTCTCAGTAATTTAAAGATTCTTGTTTTACTACTTCCTTAAGAGGACAAATTTTGGCGCGGAGAAAATGAGAAATTGAGAGATTTTGGTAAATTTGGCGTGGATTTAATGTGGCGAATCGAAGATTTTGCTAAATTTTGCGTGGATCCAGTGCTGAAGATGTAACTGATTACCTATCATTGTTTGATTTCTACTACAGAAGCAGCAGAAATCAAACAATGATAGGTAACCACAGCGGCTTGCGGCACTGAATGAGTTAGTCGGTTACTATATGGTACGATATGGCTTTTAGCACCTCTCTCTGAGATATGGTCGATATATATTTATTGCTACTTATTTTGGTAATCTGGTACATACAGGTTGATTTATTGGAAACTTACCATGATTTGCGATCGTCCATCTTGCATGCTAACAACGATACCAGTCGGTATATGTGTTACTCTAACTGCACTATCTGTTGTATTCACATGTTGACCTCCAGCTCCAGATGCTTTGTACGTATCTATGCGGACGTCATTCATATCTAACGCTACGTCAACATTCTCCGGTTGAGGAAGCACTGCTACAGTTATCGTTGAAGTGTGAACACGGCCTAAGGATTCGGTGACAGGGACCCTTTGCACACGATGAACACCAACTTCGTGCTATAAGAAAGAATAACATTTGATTCAACGCATTAACATGACATTGAATCATGTATCATGTGTTCAGCCTATAATTAAAACGACTATTGATTTCCAGAGTGCCTACAGCACATGGTGTTGGATCAATGTATCCCTGGTGGGAGATATTTTCAATGTTTACAACACCTATTTGGACAAAAACACTAACGAAGATATCATGGCATGAACGGTGGACGAATATGGATATCAGGTTTACCTTAAGAACTCCAAAAACATCTCTTCCCATTATATTAGCAGAAGCATATTTTACACCACCTTCCGTATTTTCACTTAGTGATAATACCTCAAACTTCCATTTTTTACTTGTACTTAACTTGGAATACATTGCGAATATTTCTGCAGCAAATATTGCAGCCTCTCTTCCACCACTTGCTGCTCGAACCTCCAATATGGCGTCGTTACTGTCATCTTTATCTGACGGAACGATTAGTTGAATAACTTCAGTTTCAAGGTCACGAATTTCACTTTGATAAGTTTTCATTTCTTCCTCAACTATTGATTTAAATTCTTCCTCATTCACAGCTAACGCTACCATTTCTAACATCTCCTACAACGATGAAGGTTTATACTCAGAAGAAAAGATATCCCATTCCTATTTTTTCTTTAACCCTGGAGACTCGCATATGTGTGTGCGCGTTTTATCTATACTCGGAATTGAAACCTAGATTCTTCGGCTAAGTTAGTCTTAAGTGTGAATGTGCAGTTTTACTTGACGTTTTAGCAGTTTTCAAGAATGTTTTGGGGTGATGTGGGTCATTTTGGATTGTTGTGGCATAATTCGGCCTATTTTGGCTTGTTCCATGTTTTAGTTTCTACGAAAACCTGGAAAAGGCCAAAACAACCCGAAACATGCCAAAACAACCCAAAACATGCCAAAACAACCCAAAATAACCTACATTGAGTCACATTTATTTACGCTGACCCATATCCATAATTCCGAATGCAGATGTTTTAGTATCTACGCCATAATGGAGGCTAAAATTAAGTCTTTTTAAGAGCTAACAAACTAAAATTTATGAGTTTTGTCCTCTTTTTTCTTGGTTTGAATAGGTAAAATAGTGTTCTGGATCCTATGGAATACCTCTCTTTTCTTCTTAAGTTTTTCGAATGCTTCTACAACAGGTTTTCGCTTGTGTATCTCACTTGAATATTGTTGTAGTTCCGAGGGTGACATAGTCTAGGAAACAAAAGTGAGGCTCTTTAAATTCGAAAAACCAAAAAGACTAATCCTCCAGTCTGAACGTAGAAATCGAATTATCCTGCTTAAAATTATGTTTTACGTTAAGGATTTTATCAAACAACCTGATGAAATCTGGAGTACGACTCCAGCTTTCAGTACGACTCCAGCTTTCAGTCGGTTGTTTGATAAAATCATCAAAGGATAACATTACCTTTCATGCAGAGTTCTTATTCTGCAATAGGGAGCTTAAGCACAGTCTAATCTACGACGCCAACGTGATATTCACCTTTGTGTATATAGGCTACTTGCATTCAATCCTGCAGGATGGAATGCAAGTAGCCTATATGCACAAAGGCTAATTCTACGTTGCCGTGGTAGACTAGACTGTGCTTAAGCTCCCTATTAAATTTTTTTCAGACGGGTATATAGAACTATTTGTCTTCATTGTAATGTCTGGAATAGGGGTAAATCGACCACTGCTTTTATATGCACGAAGTAGCATGATAACGCAATTTGAAGTCTAGAAAATGCTGTTATTCTTGAAGAATTCCACCATTCAACCTGCAGGTATTTAAAGATGGTTTACTATCAAGGAATAACGCAAATCTTCATGCACACCCTCAAAAAATTTCAAAAATGATTTGCGTAAATTTTGGTTCTATGTTAGCTTGGAAAGGTACTTCGTCATAAATGAAAGCTGTAAGAATTATAACTGGATTTCTAACTATCAGGGTTTGCAAGGCGATTGAAAGGGATACGTATAAAATCTTTACCAACTTCTGGTAAAATAAGAAATTTAAGGAATAATAACAAATTGAACAGTTAAGCACTAATTGGTCAGTGATTACTATTCAATAACACTTGCAAAGCATTACATCAATATCATCCAGCAGCTTATCGTTATACTTGTTGTATTCAAATGCCACATCATCCACATACTTTTCAATAGATGCACTCCATGTATATACACTACGGCGGTGAACTGAAAAAGAACAGAAAATACGATAATATGGATAAAACATTAAATGGTCAAACTAACTTAAACAATCCTGAGGCATTTGCTGAGTAAGTGTGACCATATCTTGACAAAACAAAACGTATTAAAGGCTTAAGCTTTAGGTAAATCATCATAATGTTCTGTAAAACATATGTAAAATCGGGATTCACACATACTTGAACAAACATGTGCCATTTTACAACATTATGAGGTTAAGGGTTAAGAAGAACAGTTTTTGGTATAAATGACATGCTATGTGCGATTGAAAACTACTAATAGTTCCTAGCAGATGTATGACACTTAGACGTCATTGAAGATACAATGACGTTATTTAAACGTCCTATGAACATCATGTTTCACTTTCATACATCAACTTACCACTTAATGATTTGATCTTCCAAGGGCAGAAAGATCTTCTGAAGATATGCATTCGTTTCAGTTTGTGGAATTGTGCTTGCTTACACAACTTACATAATACAGGTACGAAATTCATATTTCACTATAAAAGTAATCCATCAAAAGAACACAGAGGCTACACACCATAAAAATCGGGATGATCAGATTCCGATAACATTTGATTATTTGACATTTAAAATATGTTTCAGAATTTGATCGTACCGATTTCCTGCATGGATATTTCAGTGTTTGTTTAATTATGTAGAAAGTAGATAGAAGAGTATATCACATATAAATGCCTCAAAAATTCGCTTAAATTCGCTTCACGATTTGCTTCATTTTCACCTTAGATGAAGTGTTATTGTGCATACAAAGTATGTACAATTTATAACAATTCATATGAGATGAAAATTAATAGGAATAAAGCGAATTTAAGCGAATTTTTGTAACGAACCCTAAAACACTTTAATAATTTAACCCTTTAAAAACCCTTCACGATGTCTGTTTAACGGTCATACATGCTTTAACAGCTCTACAAAATTTTAACCTGATTAACTCATTCGTGACTAATTTATCACACTACATAAGATTACTTGACATTTAGAAAAAATCAAGAACAGATTTTCTCTAAATGTCAAATAATCATATGTAATCCGAAACGCATTTCATGCCGTGTCACCACTAGGCTTAAAGGTTATGTTTACTAAGAGAACTGGCGATTTAATATAAGAAGCTGACAGTTTGTGCAGCACCTCACAGGTGGGTTTTTCTACCGTGGGGTATCAAGTGTGTTTGTATCTGTCCCTTCTTAAGTTTTGTAATTTGTGTTTTCGAATAGAAAAGAAAAAGAAAAAAAAAGAAAAGAAGCTGACATCGATTAAATATCTAAGACTTCTCTAATCCAAAAAAGATAAGATAATTTATACTCATTTTAAGCCTGGATTCCTTAAGAAGAGACGTCATTACCAGTTCATTCAATATGATACTATGTCCAAGTAGGAATGTTAAGAAAACAGGATTTTTTTATAACAAATTTATATTTGTAACTATGCAATTTCGAACTATCGAAAACAGTTTTTGTCTTATGCAAGGCTGTAAGCAGGTTGTATCGGACTACAGCATTACCGATAGCAGTCCTAACTGTGAGGCTGTGGACTGACCTGACCACTGTGCCAAATTCGTTATTTCTTGCTCTAAATATATACCTAAATACAAAACAGGAGCACATCTGCCACACCCAAAATGTTTATAATGTTTAAAATTGTTAGGGACCGTCAACAATAATTTTCATCTAAGAACAAGTGTCTTTGTGCATACCTAGTATGTACGAACGAAGACACTTCTTCTTAATGAAAATAACAATCACATAATTTTCATCTAAGAAGAATTATCTCCATGTAAATGCTTCTTGGGATGAAAATGGTAATACCTTAAAGGAGTCAGAAACCATCGCTGCACAAAATCCAGCTGTATCACGACCTTTATACAGTCCGTCTACTCCCGTATTCAGTCCGTATACGTCGGTATTACGATAGAATGCTCGCATTCTGTCGTAATACGGACGAATACGGACTGAAAATAAGTCCGGATACAGTTGTATTTTGTGCAGTGCATATGATGGTTCATTTCTGAATTAAACTTAGGGTCTGCCCACAAAATTCGCATAATATGTGCCTACGTACATATAAAGTATTTTGCACAAAGACACTGAAAGTGCTTTCAGATAAAAAAGGACTTCCTCAATAAGAGACGTCATTATCCTCCAATCAATTGCTTTTATTTCAATTTTCAAAAGCACATTTGGTATTAGTAACTTTAATAAATGTTCTGAAATATTCGTGAAACAGGTAAAACGATCTTTAGATGCCTCTCAATTAATTACAAATGATGACGTAGTTGGTTTTGCTTCTGTCGTGCTTTCTGTCGTACTTTCTGTCGTACTTTCTGTCGTGCTTTCTGTTGTACTTTCTGTTGTACTTGCTGTCGTACTTTCTGTTGTGCTTTCTGTCGTACTTTCTGTCGTGCTTTTTATTGTGTTCTCTGTCGTACTTTCTGTTGTTGACGGTATTGTTGTTGGTTCTGCAGTTGATATAGTTGAAGCAGTTGGAGTCTTTGTTACCAATCTGTATACATAATTTGTTCTAGCCATTCCAACACAGTGATATGAATTACATGAACAAGCAGAAAAATCTTCACTACGACATTTTGAAGAAAGACCCGAACGGTCATAATCGACTTCAGCCTGGTTTCCACTCCAACATTCACCTAAGAGAAAAATAACACTATGTAAGTCTACGGTTAGGTCTACGTTGAACAATAGACCAAAATCTGTTTCGCTGATAGTAGCATTTTATCGGTATCAATTTGGGAACATGACCACGAAGTGCTATGTCACTCGGGCCGAATGTTAATATCTAGGTCGGAAATTTTTTATTTGATAACCATCTTCACAAAATAAACACATTAGCCAAATAAGCAATAGTGAGGTTATGCGCAGGTTCGTCTAAACACAGATATTGAAATCAGGTAACCCTAACCAAAATGGTAGGAGACGCTTTAACAATCCTGAAGCAAAATGGTTCAGAATTGTTTAAGTATGTATGACCATTTAATAGACACTCGACCTTAAAAGGTTAGGATAAATTACACTTACCCCAGAATTGTATTGAAAACATATCGTTATTATATTCTAACGCTTTCTTTGCACATCTACAAATCATTTGCGGACTGTATGTATTCCAGTTTCGCCAGTCGATTAATTTACCATTCCAATTGCTTTTTCTATAATCCCTTTCATTCAGGATGTAATCAGGAAGTGGGCGTGGTTTAAATAAGTCATCGTCGTAACACCCTACAGGTTCGTAATAAACGCCTGGACATTCTAAATAAAGAAGGGGAAATGTTATGTAAAAGAAAAATAGGTATTTGTTTGGCTATTTTACATTAAAGGGGCACTTTCTACGTCAAAATTGGGACAGTATCTGGTTGGCGGACCCTTAAAAGATCTGGATTTAAATATCATTGAATATTATATAAATCTTGTAGGAAACCAAATAACTCGTATTAGACATTTAAGGGTAAAGGTAGGTAAAGTTACAGTATGGAAATTCGTATTGTACTTAGTATGTACAAAGACACTTCTTCTGTGATACAAATGATACGAGTTGCTATACGAAATTTGTGGAGGATCCCTTAACTACTTAAAAATAGGCCCCTTTTCAAACTTGAAAATTCATTCATTTTAACACTAATCTGCGGAAGAGTACCGTTATCGAATTATTCTCAAATAGCACTCCCACATAGTAATTTTTCTTGGAATTTCAAGGGTGATATAGATACCTGTAGGAGCAATTCTGTAGACAAAGTTCGTTTCTTGCATTCCCGTTATTGCATTACATTCACTATTATACCCATCATATTCTTCAAATTCTCCGCTAACACATTTATCGGAATTGCCATGCTTGTCATGAAATCTCTCCCCATTTAACATACCCCAACATTCTCCATAAAATTGTATACCAATAACTTTATATCCTCTTTTGAAAGCAATTTCAGCACATCTACAAGAGAAAGTGTAGTTTCGTATTGAGAAGAGTTTCACTGCATAAAAATCCGGGTAATCCGTTTCGGATTACATATAAGTATTTGACATTTAGAGAAAATCTGTAACAGATTTTCTCTAAATGTCAAATAATCATATGTACTCCGAAACGGATTGTCCCGATTTTCATGTAGTGTTTATTACGAATGATCTCCAGGTTTTGTTTTAACCCATTAATGCACGTTTGAAAATGGCCATGCATGCTTTAACAAATCTGCAGCATTTGCTGCAGGATTGTAAAAGCACGTGTGATCATTGTGTAGATCCGTGGATTAAAGGGTTAGCCTTTCAGTTATTCACTGAAAAAAATATTCTCAGAGCATTTTCAAATAGTATTTGTATTTCTTAACATGATATATAGGACTAGTAGTCCCACCCAGAGAGCAATGTACATGATGTTCGACCAGTTGTCTCACCCAGCGCATGATGTATATACTGTATGATATTTTAATAATATCATTAGGACGTTTTGATGACGTTATTTGGACGTCATATGGCTGACGTTATGTCTGCTGTTTACGGTGGATTAAATACTAATAGTTACTATGAATTAGTTTTCCAATCAGAATGTCAAGTTTTTTCCTCGATGTTTTAATCTACCACTGAATAATTAGATAATTGAATGAGATGAGGAAAATGATCTATAGTTAGGAACAGTCTCAAAAATTCGCTTAAATTCGCTTTACAATTCGTTTCATTACTAATAAATTTCACCTCAGATGAAGTGTTATTGTAACACTTACGTGTTACAATAACACTTCATCTAAGGTGAAAATTAACTTCTGTCATTACTTAGTTTAATATTTACCTGCATATGAATTCTGGCAGATATGTATTATAGTTTTTCCAATCTATAAGACGTCCATTATATACGGAACTTGTGGTATCACGTTCGTTGATGATCTAGAGATGAAATTAGATTATTCAAAATGTGCAACAAAACGATAGTTAAATTTACATTTGCTTTATCTGGTATAATATCTTACTTTAATCCATCACATTTGATTAGAAATGAATTCTGATTGGTTAAAGTCCCGATTTAATACTGGATTAAACTAATCAGAGTTTAATCCACGTTCGAACAACTCATAGAGTAAGATTAAACGCTTTCAAACTAACAACTATATACTGTGTGTAATTTTATTGAAAATATGCAACAAAACCATCATAGTAAGAATTGACACTAATGCCAGTATGATAAACAAATAGTAAACAACACATAGAAAGATCTACTACCCGAGGTTTTAACAAAGTTCAAGACATAAGATGTCAGAGTCTGATTAGTTGAATAAGGGCATATTTATGTAAAAATAGCCATAAAATACCTAGTTTTCTTTATTTTACATAAAATGGTCAATTATGTCTTCATTATTTAAGTCCGATTGTCGGACCCTTAAAAGATCTGGAATAGGGCCCGAAGACACAAAATGTGTTTTACCTCAGTTCGAAGTGCTCGATCTGTTATATTATCGGTATAGCATCCAATTGGTTCCAACTTAACACGACACTGTGTCACTAGAAGAAAAAAAAGAAATTTGCTTTGTTATTCTTTTTATTAGTACAAAATGTTATGTCTTTTTCGTTCATCAAATATTTTAGCTAGCATAAAAATGAGGAATATTTAAACAGCTATTACCTCAATATTGGTGACAGTGTGGAATTCCAGGTGGTAAAAAATTACAATTGAGGACTAATTTAAGACAATTTTCACCTCAGATGAAGAGTTATTGTAACACTTACGTGTTACAATAACACTTCATCTAAGGTGAAAATGAAGACAGTACTTACAACCAGCGTATGAGTGAGCCACAAGCAGTAAAATCACAAAATATGATAAGCTAAAAAAAGAAAAAATACAATTTTAAAACTATTTCAAGAAAATAAAAGTTTTAACTACATCCTTTGGGTTCTTCTCAAAGTTTATATTCATTTTCATTTTATTTCAATAATTTTTTTTGACATTTCTTCTGAGATGATAATGATTCGATATTAGAATCAAAATTTTGAGCCGAAAGGAAAATATAAACCATTTTCACCTAAGAAGAAGTATCTTCGTACATACAACGCATGTACAATGATACTTCTTCGCAGATAAAAAAAAAAGGTTTTCATCACAGAAGCATAATGACAGTGATAGATTAAAATTATTGATTTCGTTTGATACTTACATCATGTTGCTGTCAAGTTCACAATAAAGAAATTTGTGGTTTCAGTTCATCTTACGGTTATAAATACTCCAGGAAATAAGATAAACAAAAGAAATAAGAACGGAAATTATTAATAAATGAATAAATAAATAAATATCAAAACGCACATTTAATGAATAGGAAGGAAATGTGATTCCTACTTATATTGGCTGTAATAGTAAAGATAGACTCCACATTCTATTAATAAGTCAAATGAGTCAAAAGCTCTCCTCGTGTTCTAATGGCTTATTTTAGGTGGATCAAAAGTACATTGTACGACCTCTTTAACACACCCAGATAGGTTTTTAAGTTACAAAACCCCATTTATATCAGTGACTAAGTGTTATTGCATCATGGGAAATACACCTCTTACGGAATCAAAAGACCTAATAGAATAAAATAAAAATTTAAAAATATGTATATGTAATCGTACGGTGAAGAGTGCAAAACAGACTCGCAAAATTTTCTGTCTAGAAATAACGAGTACAAATTAATCGTGAATTGCACGAGTTTGTCCTGTGCGATTACATCATTTAGAAATTATTGGAAGAAATAAAACCTATCAGGATATTCATCCTTTGCCACACTGCATGGACATGGAAATAATCATCCTTTGTCACACTGCATGGACATGGAAATAATTCGTTATGAATTACACATGATTATTCGACGTTTAGTGAAAATCGATTAAAACAATTTTAAATTTAGAGTTCGCTATAACTCGTCTCACAAATCGTTTCATTTTCATCGCAGTTGAAGACACTTCTTCAGAATGAAAATTGATAGAAATGAAGCGAATTATAATGAATCAAGCGAATTTTTGAGACGGTTCCAAAAACACTTCTTCAAAAATGAAATTTCAAACAGTCCGGTTCAGAACAAGTGCTAAAAAGTGTTAAATGGTAGCATGTGAAAATCCGACTAACCAAAATGTCCTAAATATCAACCTTTTAAAAACAAGAGATACATTTCCTCAGTTTTCTAAACGTCAGCACTATTTTAGTCGGCTCGTCTGCTTTGTGGAGAAGAGTGTATGGAGTAGAAAAACTCAATAGTCTCATATCTAAGCAACTTGAACTCCTATTAAAATCATTCAACTACTAGTTAGTATCAAGGGGACCAAATAATGTCTGGCAACTCCTCATTGAACACTCAAATTAGAAAAAGATGAGAAAAGAACGCCAAGTAAGTGAAACTTGTGAGACTTTTTGAGTTAGAAAAGAACGGCTTCATAAACCTTTATCATAATGACACAATTACAAAACCAATTATCATTAGCTATAAAAAAATCTGCAATCTAATTGGCAGAGAATTGTTGCAGCGGATTCAGAATATGCATTTACTTAGTCATAGCATAGATGGAGACTCAAAGAATAAATAATTGCTTTACGCCATAAAGATGGGTCTCTAAAGACCCATCATCGTACATAATACTATTAATAATTAAAACGTCTAGTTCTTCTTTGTGATGTCCTGACTAGGGCTGAATCTGCTTCTGTATTGCACAGTGCAATAAAAGCAGTGCAAATGAAAATAGCCCAAGAGACTAAAAAGGCTTATTTCGTCTAGAACAACCACGTTTGAAAAATAGAATGTTTTATTATCTCAGTGACCTGGCTCAGTTGTTTTAATATTTTTACAGCTAATGATAAACTATTTATCGCATAATGATCCTAAATTTATAATATTTTTTTCTTGTTCTTTCTATTTTTGTTGTTATTTCAAGAAAGGCTTGTGAAATAAATAATAAAAATACACGAAACTTGAAAAATATATACGATACATATTGGTATCGTATTGAGTAAGGGTCCGTGCACACAATTCGTATCGCAAATTGTATTACAAAGTATGCACAAAGACGCTTCTTCTAAATGAAAATTGATACGAATTAGCATAAAATTTTGTGGACGGACCCTAACGCAGAATATTTACAATACTTTAACCTTTAAGTAAATACAAATTCGTTATTCCCACTTTTGGTTCACATGAAAGTTTAAGGGAAGTTATCAGGGCGGGCAGGTTCACTTATGTTTCTGTCAAAGCTCCAACTGTCAGTTGCAAAAGAGATTAGGATCAAGTTAACTTTCCAGTTGTTCGAACGAAAATAGATTAATTCATATTCCATCCGAGTTCAGACAGAAGCTCAAATACTAGTAGACATGTTTGAAATATTAAAATATTTACCTGACAGGCGAAACATCCGTGCTACATAAAGCAACTTTATGGGTTGTTTTTTTAAGAACAGCATAATTCCGCTCTTAAAGGTTGATTTATTCACAGCAGAGGAAGTAAATTTGTGACAGAATATTTTAGAAGAATAAGAAGATTGAGATTTCTATTGTATTGGAAAATATAAAAACAAAACAGGAAAATTTTTAGCAAAAGCTTTTCGGTAAAATAACCATCATTAGTGCTGTTAAAAAATATATATGTAAAATAAAATCTAAAATATATATTTTTTAACAGCACTGATGATGGTTATTTTACCGAAAAGCTTTTGCTAAAATTTTACATGTTTTGTTTTTATATTTTCCAATACTTATACCCATGGCTATTTTAACTCATGATTGATATTTCTGTTTATTCCTTTAATGTCTAGTGTCTATTAAATGGTCATACACATTTCTTAAACAATCCTGAAGCATTAATGCTTCAGGATTGTTAAAGCGTGTGTGACCATTTAAAAGACACTATGCATTAAAGGGTTAAACTTTCATCCCTTTAATGGACACATCCGCAACATACCGTAGTAATCTTATATAAAGATATATTTGAATGAATGAATAGACGGAAGCATCCCTCCAGAGGTGTTCTTCAAAATATCTGTTCGGTAAATATGTAACAAATCTCTAAAAAATCGAGC
>JAUCNQ010049006.1:0-12962 GCA_032352715.1 Bougainvillia muscus | reverse complement strand
AAAATCACATAAAGGTACGTAACTATGTGACGTTGATAGAAAGTATATCAGTGGCGAGATAGTTCACACATCTCTGTCTAGTTGCTATTAATTTTCATCTAAGATGAAGTGTTATTGTGCATACTTTGTATGCACAATAGCACTTCATCTAAGGTGAAAATGAAGCGAATTGTGAAACGAATTTAAGCGAATTTTTGAGACGAACCCTAAAGCACGTATGATCATTTTGTAGAGCTGTACATTATAGGGTTAACCAGTTTAGATATGTTTATTATATACTGACTTTAGTATACCAATGAAAACAAAATATATATTTTACAGCATTTTCTCTGTTAAAAAAGAAGGTTTACGAGCAAGTTTGAATGTTTTTGTTACTGAATGTTGACTACCAATCGTGCTTGAACTGCATATGGATATATTGTCATCGTTAGTAGAAAAA
The DNA here is from genome assembly GCA_032352715.1 of Bougainvillia muscus. Taxonomy (NCBI): domain Eukaryota; kingdom Metazoa; phylum Cnidaria; class Hydrozoa; order Anthoathecata; family Bougainvilliidae; genus Bougainvillia; species Bougainvillia muscus. The sequence continues at coordinate 12,523 of JAUCNQ010049006.1, read as the reverse complement.
TGCCCAGCATAAATATCAGGATAAGCTTTTTGAATCTAAAAACACAACGATTAACTAATCGTGCCAAATCGTAAGCAGGGTATAGGAGGGCAGCGTCAGATAAATTTAATATAAGGGCAATAGTTATGTAAAATAGCCCCTAAAAAGTCCACCAACATTGTTCAAGGGAAAGCGTCAGTGTGGCATGGATTAGTGCTTAGTTAGGTAGAAACGTTCACAAATTTCGTAATGAAACCCGTAACAATGTCCGTGTCAAATGGTGAGGGAGCATCCACAAAATTTGTGTGGGACTCGTATCAAGTTTCCTTCAGAAGCAAGCTCAGTATTTGCAATACAAATTTTGTGAATGGCCCTTCAGGAAGTTAACTATGAAATATGTCGTGAACTCTGAGTAGTGACAAGAGGCGCTGGAAACGAGGCTGTCTTCAGTGCATAAATGAAAGACTCAAAAACGAGAAAATGTTTCATTAGTTACCATGATTACTATATAAGGAACCGTCTCAAAAATTCGCTTCATTCTTGTCAATTTTCATCTCAGGTGAAATGTTATTGTGCATACTTTGTATGCACAATAACAACACTTCATCTGAGATGAAAATGAAGCGATTTGTGCAAATTTTAAGCGAATTTTTGAGGCGATCCCTAATCAACTACCCTAAATCAAATTAGGTTTCCCACCAAAAAATTGAACTCAAATTCAAGGACTTCCAAGTACTTTCCAGACATTTTTTCAAGCACTTTTGCCCCAAAAGCTCTAAGACTTTTCCAGGACTTCGCACTGAATCTTAAGACTTTCCAGGACTTAAGACTGGACAACAAAAAATAACGCAAAACAAGCAGAAAACAGATTTTTGTGTGAATGTGCAGGTTTGAAAACCTGAAGGACACATTTATAAAAATTCCAGGACTTTCCCAGGATTATTCATGAAAAATCACTAAAACACTAAGACTATTAAGGACTTTCCAGGACTAATTTTCAATTACAGGACTTTCCAGGACTGGTGGGAACCCGCTTATTTTAACCAAACAATTATCGAATTTGGAGACAAAATAAATATTGAGGACGTGAAAAATAAACAGAAACCCGAAACAACAAGCTCATATCATGATTCTAAAAAGAGAAACATCTTCCTAGATAAAAATTATTACGGTGAAGATCTAAAAAACGAAAAAAAAAAATTTTCATATCAGATGAAGTGTCATTGTGCATACGAAGTATGCACAATAACACTTCTTTTGAATGAAAATTTCAAATTGAAAGTTTTATGCAAGATTTTTTACCTGTTGTAATCTCTTCTTGCGATCTTTCTCCGTTAAATATTTATCCGCTTGAATGGTGACTAACAGATCTATTATGCATTTCTTTGATAATTCTTTGGCTTGCTGCGCATACTCTTCCTTCGTGATTTGAACGCAAAAGGAACGCTGTCTTTTCTTTAGTCGAGAGCTAGAATCTTCAGCACTCGATGGTCTTGTCTGCTCTATCTGTATGTTGTGCGATGATTTGTAGAAACTCTACGGGATGAAGAGAAAGCTTTGTTTAACCTATGAACGCCTAGTGCCAATTAAATGGTCGTATACACTTGAACAATCCCGAAGAAACTTTGCTTCAGGATTGTTCAAAATTTTGTTGCCATCAGGTATTCAAGGGTGAAATGTAGATACTAAAGGGACCGTCCACAAAATTCGTATGGGAATTCGTATCAATTTTCATACAGGAGTGTTTTTGTGCTTACTAAGTATGCACAAAAACACTCCTTCTATAATGAAAATGGTTCGTATAACGATACGAATTTTGTGGACGGTCCCTAAAGCTTGTTGCATGAACAGTTTGTAAAGCTCCGGTCAAATCCTTATAACATGGTTTAAGCGATACAAAATTTAACGCGAATTTGCTATACTAAGTGCGATGTAAACTTCATTTCGCGTTAATGTATCACACAGATCGACTAAGCGTTACTTTGTATACCTTTCATTTGGTTTCTGAATGTAGATATTACGGAAGCAGCCATCTGTACGTGTTCTTCAAATTATGTGTTCGGTAAATATTTGAAAAATTCCTACAGAAGTATCCTTGGTGGAGTTCATTTTTAGCATTGTTGCAGGCTTAAAGCCTGCAACAATACTAAAAATGCACTCCACCATGCTCGATATTTTAGAGATTTGGTACATATTTACCGAACAGATATTTTGAAGAACACATCTGGAGGGATGCTCCCGAACATTTAAAAAAACTTAATAAGGAATAGTGTACCAACAATCTTTCTAAATTAAATTAAGTGCGCGTAAATTTTACCTCTGCCAATGGATATTTTGTTGAAATTCCGCGTAACAAGGAACACCCCCATACACATACCCATAGAACATTCTCGTAGATGATAAACTATATTACAAATAACCTAAGAATGCGGGTCCAGAACTCTAAAGATGGAGTCAGTGAGACGTCACCAATCACGAGTGTAATGACATAAGTATGAAGATCAGTAGAAACTACGGAAGCTTAAAGAAAAATAGAAAAGCTACTCCGTAAATCTGTTCATTTACATTTTATACATACCGGTGCACCAAGACTGACCGCAAGTTTATGATCAACTTGAACACGTAATCCGGATGGTGGCTAAAGAATGAATGAAAATTAAAATACATATATAAGAATAGAGTTCCCTTGAGATAAATAAAACAAAAAGGATTTGATTTGACGTAAATTTCACTTGATTCTGCGAAATTAGTGTCATTTTGATATCGATTATCCAAAGAATCAGAAAGATACAAAATACCCTGGGATCAAGGTTGAACGGGATACGCTAAACATGTTATTCATTAGGATAACCTGCAGTAATTCATAGGAAAACACCAGACAACACGATGTTGTTAAATATTATGTTTAACTCAAGATAACAACAGGGAGTCCAAATTACTAATATTACCTTGAATACTTCATCAGAGTGCTCGAGAAGAAAAGCTGCGATACGAATTGCAATGGTATCTTGACACCCTGCAGACATAATATGTTGTGTCTTTCGAGCAATTAAACGGTAGAATGAATGAATCACCTGAAAAATCATTGAAATGCATGTTAACAATGTTTGAATTACTTTTTAAGTTACTTAGGGATCAATATTCGTAGAGAAGGAGTGTCTTTGTACATACTTAGTATGAACAAAAGCACTCCTTATGTACGAAAATTGATAGGAATTTCCATACGAAATTTGTGGGAGGTCTCTAAGTACTGATTTATCAATTTGATCGTCAAAAACTATGAGCTACCATTTAGTCGCCTATTCCTATTAAGAAATCTAGTACAACAATAACACAAGTCACACCTGGTAAAGCATTTCCTGTTGTCTCTATCTTGCAATCGTCATTATGTAGTAAAATGTAACATCGAAACTGGAATATATCTTACGTGCATTAATTTTCGCGAATTACGCGAATTTTGCCTCAATTCGCGAAATTTTATGTTCGCGAAAATTTTGGAAAGTACCGATTCGCGAAAATTAATGTTCGCGAAATATCTGAGCATTTTTTTAAACCTTTTTTTTAAAGAAATAACAGCCGTTTTTCCTGACATCTTTCTGTTTTTTATACTTAACAGTAGAAACGATACATCGTGCTTGAAATAAAGGCGTTTATTACACTTTTTCTTACTTTATCATAAATTATTTATTAGTCACAAACTCAATTCGCGAAAATTAATGTTCGCGAAATGCAACTTTTTTGGACTCGCGAAAATTAATGTTCGCGAAAAGTAACGCACTTAAGGTAGTCAAACCAATAAAGTAGTAAAAACCACAAAATATGTATCGTAAATCGTACCATTTTCATCACAGAAGAGTGTCTTCGTGCATACTTAGTAAGCACAAAGACACTTCTGCTGAATGAAAATTGATACGAATTTCCCTAAGAACTCGTTTACATGAAGACTTTCTATAGGCAAAATGAAATTTCATGGCTTCTGTGATTGGTTAAATTTTTCCGTCGGAAAAATTTAACCAATCACAGAAGCCATGATAGTTCATTTCGCCCGCAACGATTTTCCATGTAAACGTGTCCTAAGACCTACCAAATCTTTATTAGGCAGATCTCTGCTTAATTCCAATTGTTCATTTTCTGCAATCTTTTTCATAAAATTTACAAGTAGTTGTAATTGACGTCGATTCCAACATGGTAGAAGTAACGTGATGTGTTGTAATAAACGAATTGCACCTTCAACTTCCACGCACATTATCTCTGAATAAAAATTAAACATTTAAATAAGAACTTTTTCTGCTTCATGAAAAATGGAAAAAGAAAATGGGTTACCCTACTGTATAAGGAGAGGAACGAGCCTCGTATAGGTATTAAAAACCATACTGAACAAGTTTTGCTTAAACCGTTTCCTTCACATCATTATTTAAAGACTTTAGAAGACTTAGGTGAAATGTACTTTAGTGAAAAACGCATATAATTAGGAACACACAAGAAAGGTGAAAAAAAACACATTCAACATCCAAATTATTTTAAAAAGCTCAATTATACAATCACACAATGAAGTCTTACGACGCTTATGTTTTCGTAGGAATCTTAGGACACGTTTATACATGGAAAATCGTTGAGGGCGAAATGAAATGTATGGCTTCTGTGATTAGTTATATTTTTCCGACGGAAAAATTTAACCAATCACAGAAACCATGACAGATCATTTCGCCTATAGAAAGTCTTCATGTAAACGAGTTCTTAGATGAAATGTTTATGTGTATACGATATGCACAAAAACATTTCTGCTGAATGAAAATTGATATGAATGAAGGTATTTTATAAAGCATGCACAAATATCGTATCGTAATACGAACCATTTTCATCAGAGAAGAAGTGTTTTTAAGCATACTACTAAGGGATCGTCCACAAAATTCGTATGGAAATTATTATGAGTTTTCATACAGAAGGAGTGTTTTTTGTGCATACTTAGTATGCACAAAAACACTTCTTCTGTGATGAAAATGGTTCGTATTACGATACGAACTTTGTGGATTAAGTATATATATAAAAACAATCTTTCTGTATGAAAATTGATACGAATTCCCATACTACTTTTCTGGACGGTTCCTTAATGATATGGTACTACAATACCTGAACATTCTTGCAACAGAGGGTACAAATGACATCTTATGATTGGCTCTTGTAATGTATTTTGATAATGTTGTTTGACAGCACGATACACATCTATCTCGAAACCACGATAATTTGGTAAATCCTGCAACACACTATCATTTGTATTCGGATTAGCTGCAGGCCCTAAAAGTGAAATAATTGATCTTTCAAATTATTGAATTTTGCATGCAATATCTCTGCATTTGCAAAACAGCATATGAGGTTCCAGGTAAAAACACTTAAGTCTAGAAGATGGGAAAGCACAAACTATTCTCAAAGAAGTCTTTACTCAAGCCTGGTTACTGGTTTATTATTACTCAATTCCATTGGTAAAAAGTTTCAATAAAATTTGTATATTTTTATTTTTGTGATGCAACCAGACATTGAATACGTTAAGAGTAGAAAATTTCGCCAGTAGAAACTTTCACAAGGGAAAAAACCAGCGAAATATTTGGGAGAAACTTTCGCAAATAGATGCTTTTCAAATATTTTGCGAGAACAAACTTTTGCGAATGGCTAAATAAAGAAACTTTTTTTCAAAAAACAATCGAAATAAACTATTTTAGGGCTTTTATCAAAAACAATTTCATAGAGCTTATTTACACACGTTAGTCATAGTTACATAGGTGTAGGTTATAAAAGCAGTATGGACGAAGTGAAAGAATTAGCGATAAAATTCAAATACATACATTCAATCAAACAATTCATAGCAGACAGCAACCAATCAGGAATATCACGAATTACTAAATATAAAGACTTCCATAGAAAGAAATGCAGATATTAGTTGCCAGGTACCAACGTGGGACACAGGAGAATAATACTCTATTATACTAGTGCTCATTCAAATACGACCAAATAGTAGGATAACCAAGTCTTAAGCTAGTTAGTCTCAAAAAGATGACTTCGTGGCACAGTGACACTTGTCCTTGGATGGTGACTTCTCCCCAGGCACGTGATACATAATATTTCTGTTCCTGCTGTTTTCTCTGTGTTCTCAGGACAAAGTTAAACTGAATTCAACTTTGTCCCGCGTTTCAACGTGATAAGAAAGAAAAGAAAATGTAAACCAATAGAAGCGTTTCATTATTGCATTATTGAGTCTGTGTAGTCCTGGTTTTGATGCCTAAAACGTTTTCCTATCGCCTTTTTCACAGGAGAATGAATTTTCCCATTCCTGTTTAGATTTCTTCTCTTTTCGTTTCCTTCCCTTCCTGTTCCTGCTAAACTTTTTGTGACCAGAGATCCGCCTTTAAGACCAAGAATAAAAATAACGATTTTGGACACAAGGTCATGGGTTTTAATCTGTGAATAATCTTTCTACTTCTCAACTCTATATACCGTAAAAGCTCAAATAAATGCCCCCCCTCCATAGTATACGGAGGGGTATTATCTCCCCCTTTGTAGCTCATACCCCTTTCTGGGATACCCCCCACATGGCCACACGGCCTTTCTGCTGTAATGACATCCAAAATCCGTGGTTGGAAGGGCTTAGAAGTAGTGACCTTTGGAGGTGCCACCATGGTTGGCACCAACCAAATTGTTTTTTGATTTTTAGGTCTCTAGAACCCTGGGAAATGTACTTTCTGCACCCGTATTAGCCAGTTTTGGAAATTTTCATCCCGCCTTTATAAAGGGGGGACACACTATGAATAAACGCCCTCCTTGAAGAAATGACCAGGTAAAAATTGAAAAATTAAATAAACGCACAAGGCGTTTATTCAAGCTTTTACGGTATACTACTTCAAATCTATATATAAATTTTATCACTTTTCTTTCCAGGGTGCAAATAGCCATACCATACCTGTCTTTAAATCAGGAAGTACCTATGTTGTTATAAATAACTTGCTTAGCCTAGTCATAACCAGGTCATTACTGATACAAAAACTACAAATTACTCACCGCTTTCAGTTAAAAGCCTAACTCGAGAGCAGTATCACGTGTGTTTTCATAATCATTTGTTTCATTTACTTCAAAAAAAGCATCCAATAGGAGGCGTTCTAGAAAATACATCTCTAAGTGGATACTTCTCTTAGGAAACGTCTCAAAAATTCGCCTTATAAATTCGCATCATTCCTTCATTCGCTTCATACTTTGTATGCATTTGAGGTGAAAATAAAGCGATTTTTGAAGGGAATTTTTGAGACGAACCCTTACTTGTGAGTTCACAGATGTAACTACGTACATTCAGTAGGTTGCCAGTTCACATTCTTCATAATTGTATTTCCAGCAATTTGACTGGCATCCAGAAACCCATTCAATGTATCAAAACCAAGCAATTTCTTCAAGCTGAAACATATAAGAAAAAATATTATTAGTTACAATTAATTATGAAGTACCGTCCACAAAATTCGTATATACAGTCTAATTATCTTTAATACTCGATTTCTTAAGATTTCCAGATATCAACGGTCGACTGTATAGCAAATCGTACCATTTTCATAACATAAGTGTTGTGTATACTTTCTGTATCTATCTATGAAAATTAATACAAATTTCCATTCGAAAACGAAATAATAAGGGACCGTCTCAAAAATTCGCTTAAATTTGCTAAGCGAATTTAAACGAATTTTTGAGACGGTCCCTAAACATACAAAATAAGGGAAACAACAAAGATAAAACTGTTTTCTCTCGCAACTTTCTATTCACTTATAACTGGTTAAAATCTTTTAAAAAGCGGTTTTAAAGATGTAAAAATGGACCATCAGCAAAGATTCGCATGAAAATAGATGAAAAAATCTGCTAGGACGAGCGTGTGCCAGGAAGGGATTTTGACCAAAATTACCTAAGTAGAACTACAGACTTCCACGCATCCTCGATATCTGCAGCCGATATATGGGGTGCTGTTCCTGTTGGGTTGATATTTTTATGTTCCATCCCATCTACTTCATTAGCCAAGCCAATTGTATTGATTGACCATGTACTTGGAGCTTTATATATACCTCTATCTAGCTTCAAATTGGATGCTATCCACCTCTTTTTCATTAAACCATTAGCACTCTTAAAATCGACAGCATTAAGATCATTTACAGATTTACATTTAGATTTCAATGGCAGGTTGTCTTGAGATAGACTTCTACGCTTCATTGGATGTGGTGAATACTTCTTAATTTTAATCTTTGACGATTCAGGGGATATTGGCAATTGGTTAGATGTACACACCGGCACTAACGATTGCCCCTTTGGCCTTTCTTTATTTGTTCTAAGCAACTGCTTGGTCATTCTTTTATCTAGGGGTGATACATTTCTTCCAAGATGATTAACATACGATCCTTTGTGATCATTATTCTGAATAACATCATTCGAAGATCCACAAGTTCCTTTGTAACCTGGTAAACTCCTCAATGTTTGTAAGGGTGCTATGCTATTTACTTCATTGATAAAAGATGGTTTTTCACCAAGCATCAAAACAGCTTTCCTTGGTAATAGTGTTGTCATAGCTCCTTGGTTGTTTAAGAGACTGCTATCAGACCGTACAATTTGCTTCTTTGAACGCTTCGGTGGAGATTCATTCACAGCAGGTGGGGCAGCATCAGTCTGCCGTTTACCTAAAGTAACAGTATGCCTTCTAGATGCATCATAAAGACTTGGCGAGCCCTTATGAAACTTTCGTAATATTGTTCTTTTCTTAGAAGGTTTCTTTGTATTATCACATTCGTTGAGTATGTTAGTGCATTCCTGCGACTTCGACTTAGATTTGCGTTCAGTATTTTTTGACTTAGCTTGAAATAAGTCAGTAAGATATTGATTTTCCTCATGACTGGTTGGTCTGCTTCTGACACGAACAGAGTTACTTCTCATAAAAGAGTTTTGCGAAACACTGATACCAAATACATCATCTTCTTCGGCAGTATCAAAGAGCACAGTTGACATATCTGCATAAAATTGATTTGCAGCTGTGGTAGACATCATGGATATATTGTCTAAATCTAATGCTAATGGTGTCATACAACTTTCGGTTGCACAACTTCGACTAGATCTTTCATTTTTCATTATTGGTGGTGCGTAATTTTCAACTACTTTTCCTACAGGAGTATGTTGATAATCATCTGTAGATATCGTACGTGAGTTTCTACGAGCAAAATTCCTCAATATATTACTTAAAGAATTGTCTTTTTCTCTTTTCATAACTTTGTTGTTCTTATCATCTAGACTTTCATGTGTAATTTTATTTTCTTTGTTGATTTCCTCCTCCCCCTCTTCGTCTCCTTCTTCAGGGAATTTATATAAACAATTAGTATCTTGAAATTTCTTATTATTTTTTACTGCAGTAGCATGCTGAAAAACGTTATTTTCAAGAAATTTCTGTAAAAGCATAAAAGCTTGTTCGCGTGTAACATGTGCACCAAATGATGGATTATTTTGGAGGTAAGTATGTAGCCATTCTAATGCTTCTGCTCCAGAAAAACAGTTCCTATAACTTTTAAGGCGCCATCGTTTACGTTTTAACTCCATCCCTTCTTTAAAACTGTTCAATAACTGATTCCACTAAAAAATAAAAAACACATTCCTAGTTAGTTAAGTAAGAAAAATTGTGTGATTTAAAGGCTTTCTCTCAAAAATTTGTTTGTTAAATTATATTTATTTTAACAAATCGTTTCATTTTCATCTCAGATGAAGTGTCATTGTGCAAGTATGCTGAATCAGGGTTTGTACAGGTTTGAATTCTAAAAATTTCTCTGACTTTCCTTGACCATGTTGCTGAAATATACATTATTTTCCCTGACTTTTTGCTGAATTTGATATCTGTTTTCCTGACTTTTTTATTCATAGCAGCATTTGTTTCAGTTTAAACTTGGGAGAACGGACCTTTGCCGGTCCTTTAAGATTTTCTATTACAGTTTACTATTCGCAACTGAGATCTTCTACTGTATATACTTGTCATCAGATTATACAAACACCATGTTTGTTTGTACAATTTCCCTGACTCTCATTTCCAATTCCCTGACATTCCCTGACTTTTTCTGACATTCCCTGACCGAATTTAAAAAGGGAATATTGAGATGTCGAAATTTAGTTTCAAAACGGCAATAAATTTTTATTTACACTGTTTAAAAAAAAAAAGTGACACAAAACGAAATATTTAGGATAAAATTTCGCGAATAGATGCTTTCCAAATATTTCGGGGATAATAAATAAAAAAGACACCTTTTTATTCAAAAAATAATAAAAGAAATTACTTTTGGGATTTGTTATAGCAATTTTATAGGAGAATAGAGAAGTAGCGACAATTTTCGATAATCTTAGATCAAAAGTAAGCTGCTTTACAAGTTTAGAACATTTTGAAAAATCCCGCGAGCATTAACTAGGCGCAGCTCGAGGCGGTCACATTCTCAACTTGTCCAGCCTTTCAAAAAGACAATTAAAGGTCAAAAATGTATCTCATATATTGGTCCACAGATTTGGAACTCACTACCAATAGTGGAGTGGAATTATGGTATGACCTGGCAAAAATATAATAAAGCTAAAATTTGGCACACAGGTCCAGTACAATGTCAGGAATGACCAAAAAAAAGCCCCATCAATCGGACCTTGGGAAAGTCCCTTTTTGGGCAAAATTCAAAATGGCTGACAGGGTGCCGTATACCAAAATTTTGATATCAGCAAAATCATAAGTATTATATATCATTGGAAAGATAATTTCACGCTGATCAATTGTTTTAATAGGAGCTATGCCCTAAAAATAAACCTATTTAAAGTTATTCGCAATATAAGTTATTAGCTTAAAACATTGTCCATGAAATGGTTTGACTAGAGGCCGAGGCTTTGAAGAAAACGTGCGTCATCTTTGGGTTTCAAGCATCAGTTTTACGGCGGCTGTCCATGAAGCTATGTCCAGTTTGTCGGGAGTTAAAGCTTCATCCAGTGAGCAACACGCAGAGATGGGATTCAAGAGACGTTTACGTGATTATCAAGATTGTGAAAAGTTCTTCAGTTGGCTTGAAAGCAGAAATCCATTCAACTTTGAAGACGCTGACCTGCACTCCTTATCTACTGGTTTTGTTTCAGTTTGTGGTACTGATAATGTTAATTGTGAAAATGCAGAAAGTATTGGAGAATGTATCCAGAAAAGCCTAGATGAAGTCAACTTCACAGAAGCAAAGATCAAGAAGAAAGATCAATTATGTAATCTTAATACGATGACCAGTAGCATCAAAATTGGGGGAAAAAATCCTATTTGTGTTAATCCAACTCTTCTCTTTACAAGGTTAGCAGCAATAGCTCAAAGAGAAGAAGATGTGGAGCAATATTTTGATTTTGAACTTACTACCCGTCCTCAGTCATTATTTAAAAATGAATTAATGCGAAAACCTGACAAAGCCTCTTTACAAAAGGTCCTACTCACAGAAGAAATACAATGTTCAGCAAATGAGGTTATGGAGGTTACTGGCAAGTATGTACTCGATGGGGGTGCATTGCTGCATAGAGTTCATTGGGTCAAGGGCATGAAGTTTAACGAAGTCGCGAAAGCATATGTTAATTATATCAGACGAAATTACGAATCAGCATTTATAGTCTTTGATGGATACGATTCCCCTGAATCTATTAAGTCTAATGAGCATTTGAGAAGAGCAGGATCAAAGGGTTCCACTCCAAATATTATCATCACAGAAGATAATGAAGTACCGTGTACAAAAGAACGTTTTCTATCAAATTCACACAATAAGACGCAATTGATTTCCTTTCTGGCAGACCACTTGACTTTAGATGGTCAGGCAGTGCACATCTGCAGAGGAGATGCTGATACAAAGATCGTTTCAACAGCCTTAGAGGTAGCTAATGATTCAACTACCATCGTCGTTGCTGACGACACTGATGTAGCAGTTATGCTCTTGTACCATTGGAATGAGAACATTTCTGATGTGTTTTTCCTTCAAGAGAGGGGCAAGAAGTGCTGGAGCATAAGGAAAGCTCAACTGGAAGTACTTGATTTTAAAGAGCACTTGTTGTTTATCCATGCTTGGTCTGGCTGTGATTCAACCTCAGCTATATTGGGAAAAGGAAAATCAAGTTTTCTTAATCTCGTCAAGAAGTCGAAGATCATTCAACTAGTTTCCGAGACTATATGTGATTACTGGGCTACACAGAGCGATGTTGGTGATGCATCTATAAAAGCATTTGTTGAGCTCTATGGTGGAAATTCAGCTTCCTCATTTAATAACTAAGGTAAGTTTTAATATATTATTTTTAGCAAAGCCTTACACCTGCTTTCAACAACATACTGTTGATGTATTCTGTTTTCTTTACGCATCAAGAATGATGAATTATGTTTTGCTTAATTTTTTAGTGTCATCGTGAGTGAATGAGATATCGATATAGTCAATTTGAAAACGGAGCAGTCAAGACGTTCCGAAATATCATTAAAAATAAAAACTGAGTTTTGAATGTCCTCTAT
>JAUCNQ010048895.1:0-12965 GCA_032352715.1 Bougainvillia muscus | reverse complement strand
GTGATTGGTTAAATTTTTCCGACGGAAAAATTTAACCAATCACAGAAGCTATGACAGTTCATTTCGCCTATAGAAAGACTTCATGTAAACGAGTTCTTACAAGGGAGATCGTTCCATTTTTATCTCAGGAGAAGTATATTTGCAGATATAAAATATAAAAAAACATTTTCCTGAAGTAAGATGGTACGATTATATGCTTTGAAATTAAGATATAATGCTGTTAGGGACCTCCACAAAATTCGTATCAAATTTCATATCAATTTTCATACACAAAGAGTGTTTTTGTGAATGGTTCGTATTATGATACGAATTTTGTGTACTGCCCCTTACTTGGTTGAGAGAAATCTAACATAAACAGACTCAGGATTCGTCAGAAAGGTTAGCTCTTAATTCGATTCATAAATTATTTCAGTAGATAAATAGGGAACTTATTGAAACATTCCTTACCTTGTCGGTGGTTCAGTTAGGTACCTTTCAGTATCATTTTTCTGTTTGTTTAATTTGTCATGTGTATCATCGGTACTGTTATTTTCCTTACCAAACCGAGCTGTGCTATCAGGGGATCTTCTTGTTCCATTAGTGGGATTAACTACAGAATGTGATTGTGTATCTGTAAAAGGAGCATGCCAATGTCCTGATGATGTATCAGGTAGCGCAGGTGGTTCAGAACGTTCAAGTGTGCCAGTAAATTCTTCGTCAGCAAATATGTTCTCTCCACCAACTGAACGTTTTCGGTTATCACCCTTCCAGAAGTCATCTAACTTGTAAACATTATCTCGAATCTTCTCAGCTAGCACTATGTTTTCTGTAGATTTTCTTACTGGAACCAACCCAATTACTTGTGATTGATTACCATGACCATATGTTTTCCCATCCTCCTTAACTGGAGCATGAACCTTCTCAGCTGTTGCCTCCTTTCTAACCTTACCATCTACAATTCCAGTTTCCTTGCTTCCACTTCCACTTCGACTTCTATCTATTCTTGGCTCTTGTACTAGTTTTTGTCTTTCAAGGTCTTTGTTTTCTTTCTTTGGTGTTTCATCTTCATTTCTATCTCTTTTTCTATCCTTCTCAGGGTGCCTCTTTTCAGAAATTCTATCACGCGAGTGTCTCCTTGAACGTTCTTTATCACGATAATCATCCCTTCTGCCACGTCTGCCTCTTCCAGGCCTACTTCCTCTATGTCCACCATCTCTAGAGTTGCGAGTTCCTTTTTTCTCAGCTTGATCTGCGTCATCTTTTTTTGTTTGTCGTTTCCAGTTCCCTTCTTCGTCGTCTCCTTCTTCTAGGTCATAATCCAAATCTTCTTGGTCAGATTTAAGTAGTTCGAACACCTCATCTTCTTGGTGTAGCAATGGTGTATTATCAGCTGACTCTTTTGGTTCCTCTTCTTTATCTTTACGCAGTGGAACACCTGTTGCAAACCCATGTTCGTCCGTATAAATCTTTTCTTCGTCAGAATCTTCTGCAATCTCAGCGTCAAGACATTCCTCTACAGATTCCTCCTTCCGTAAACTGCTGCTCTCCTTCCTTTCTTTTTCTTTTTTGTCCTCATCTTTAGATTTTGATACTTTTCGTTCATTCTTTCTATCCTTTTTCTGTTTCTTTGAAGGACTGACGCTGTTATTGTATGTATTTAAACTTACAGGTGCTGTTGCTGTTGGTAGTTGCTGATGGACCTGTAAATCTTTCAAAAGCTGTTCACGTATTTTCTCTTTCTCCTTCTCTAACCATTCAGATAACTGGTTTTGGTTGATTACAATCTTACCTTTTCGTCTTTTTTGACTCGATTTACGTTTCCTTTTAGCCTTCTTTCGCTTCTTTTTCTTCTTCCGCTTCTTTTTCTTTGAACCCCTGTCATCGCTATCACTGGATTCATCAGATGAAGAATCAGACGAACTTTCGCTATCACTGTTGCCATGCCTCTTTCGTTTTCTTGTTTTTTTCTTCTTTTTTCGTCTTGATGAATCTGATTCGTTTGAAGAATTACTTTCGGATGAATCCTCGTCGCTTTCACTTGATGAACCTATACTAGCCTCATCGCCGGAAGTTATATTCTGAGTTGCCCTTTGTTCATCTATTTGCGCTGCTTCTACCTCCACAGTTTCTATTTTCTCGTCAGTCTTTTCAACTTCCTGTTCCAGCTCGACAGTTTTCTCTGTTTCCTCTTTCTGATCAATTTCATTATCACTAATTTCCTCCTTCTTGTTCTTTTTTTGCTTCTTTTTCTTTTTCTTCTTTTTTCTCTTAGTTTCATTATCCTCCTCGTCACTTACACTTTCTTCACTGAGCATTGTGCTGTCACCTATCTCATCGTCACAAGATGGTTCTACATCTTGTACTGTCGTAACTGTGTCTGTCAAATTGTCTTCATGCTCTGCCTGTTGCTCTGGTTCTGTAGCAGCTAGATTCTCTGCATATGAATTCTCATCGTAGTTTGCTATCACTTCGCTCTCTTTAGTATCAGCATTATCATTATAGTCTTGAACATCTTCAACTTTCAGACCATCCATCTGTTGATCACTGCTGTTTTGAGGAGCATCCACAAGACTTTCTGATACAATTTCTTCAATAGGTGTTTGTTCACAAGAGTGAATTGCAACATTTATTGTAGAACTTTCAACATCAACAACTACTGGGTCTGTTACCAGTTCAGTCTTTTCACCAGTTTGCTCAGATTTTTCAGTTTTGGCTTTTTTTTCCGACTTGATTTGAATCATTCGTTCTAACTGCTTTATTTCTTCTTTCATTTTGGCTTTTTCTTCCTTTGACAATTTGTCTTTCTTGCTTTTCTCATCAGATTTTCCTTTCGACTGGGAAAGAAAGTTATCACCACTGCTTGATCTGCTTCTTTCTTTACTCCTTTCTACCTTTCGTTCCCTACTTCTTTCTCTTCTTTGTTTGTCATAAGATCTTTCACGAGGATATTGGTCATCTCTTGATCGTCTTTCTAAAGGCCTTACTCCACCACCTCTAGAGTTGATTCTACCCCTAAAATTTCCTCTTCCTCTTCCTCTTCCATCAAACCTGTATGGATACCTTCCTCCCCTTGGTCTATATTCATTGTGTCTATAATCACTTTGAAAGTGTCGGATTGGAGACCTCTTTCTATTATGCTCATCCTTGTATGACGGTCGGTTTCTAGAATCTCTGTCTTCCGACAAACTTTGTCGCTTTGATCTTTCAGAATCTCTTCTATAACTTTCCGGTGTTCGCTTTCTTCTAGATTCCTTCTTTCTCTCTTTTTTCTCGTTTTCACAGTTCTGGTCATTATCTTTCTTTTGATCATATGAATCACTATTTTTGTCTTCTTCATTATTTCTGTCTTGCCCAGCAGGATAATCTTTTTCTGCAGTGTCTGGACAATCTTCGTCATAGTTGGATTCGCTGTTTTGTTTTGATAGAACTGTTGAGTATCTGCCTCCATCACCAATGCTTATATGTATGGTTTCATCTGATGCATCTACTGGATCCTTCATATTTCCATCTTCACCACTTCCCGCATCAACGTTGATCACTTCAACTGTATTTTTTTCTTCTTCTGTTTGTTTATTTTGATATTCCCATCGTTCCTGAGATGCATTATCTCGAGCACCAGCATAATTTTGGTTGTGCTCAGACTTCTGTTCATTACTTGGAAGTCGAACTTTTCGTTTATTCTCATGAAAGTTCCTCGCACTTTTTCGTGAATGTTGTTCTACACGATCGGTACTTTTTCGTAGAGGTGAAACTCGTTTGAATGTAGGTTTCTCCCCATGAGTGCTTGAACTTTCTTGAGTTGCTGATGTTCCAGTTGATGAGAATATCTGAAACCAATCAACAAACCAAAATTATTTAATACAGATCTTCACAATAGAGAATGAGTGTTGCTGAAGTGGGCTATGCCTAAAATGGATCAAGCTATGCCTTAGTTATCATACACACTACTGATGGGAGCACATTATCCGATATAAGATAAGTGATCAATCAAGTGTAAAATTTACTATTGATACTAGGAGGGAGATATCATATTTACGAAAAATGAAAAGTTGAATAGCTTTGTTAGCAAAAGGTAAATTTGTTAGAAAAAGTTTTAATTCGTTTTGTAATTTCTTTTCAAAAAAAAGATAAACACCACAAGATTTTATTTTAAACCGAATAGGTCAATCTTGAACAAAATATGTTAGATAATGCTTGTAAAAAATTTAGACTAATTGAAGCTGCTAATAGGAAATAATTAGGAAGGATAATTTGAAAATAACTTCCATATTTCACCTATGAAAAGTGAAGTACTGACAAAAATAATTTAGGATGTTTTATCTACTCCCATCTGCAGTAATGGACTGTCCACAAAATTTTTGAAGACACGATTTGCGATACAAATTTTATGGATGGGCCCCTAGCAACAAATCATTTCACAAGTTAGCCACATTTTCAGAATCAACAAATCTTAGTTTACAAAAAAATACATTATAAAAATACTAAGATAGATACTAAGGGGGGATTGGCAAAAAAAGAGGGGGGGGGGTCCAACCCGGTTGAACTTTTCAAGCGACTGGTAGAGTCAACCAATCAGAATACAGAATCAAAAAAAATTACGCAATAATTTGTTAAAATGGTAGCTTGGTTGCAAGACCAGTCGCTCCATACACGCCACCAGAGCGACTGAAGAGCAAACCCGCCTTAAAAAGGGGGGATTGACCAGTTTTAGGGAACATTCTTCTTTTTCCTTAAATAGCCCAGAGGTTATAATTTCCTGAGCCCTTTCTCTTTCAACACCAAACTAAACCACGCTTCTCATGAGGTCAATATCAGAGAAAATGCCGGGGGATGGACGATTTAAAAAAAGGGGGGGGGGGTATTAAGGGGGGAGTGAGACACCTCTGTCCACTGTGGTATTATGCGAGGAAACAATTTATGGTTTCTCCGAATAAATTCTCCGAAAACATGAAACATTTTACAATGATTGGAATAAAACGTTTCATCTTGGTCATTGCCATTCCAATAATTGTAAGCATTTCTGGGGTGACTTTAAGAGAGAAAATTGACAGGAATGAAATGAATTTATAAATTTCCAAAAAGGATAATTCAAAAGGATATACATTGTGTTTATTTCATGCTTACCACTAATATGAATAAAGGAATAGAATAAGAAGAGGCTAAGGAGTTGTTTCTATAGAGACCATCAACAAATTCTCATCCTTCCATTCGTATTATTTTCATTCAAAAGAAGTGCTGTTGCGCATATGGTTTGATTTTTGATATAAAATTGTAGATGGTCCCTAATTGGTTGGCTGGGGATGATTCCTGTGTAATTACTGGTGTGATTTCAGTTTAACTCTTCAAAATACCTCATTCGAATTGTTGGACGTCATTGGCTCCTAAAACGAATTAAAAAAGATTACATTACACCGAGCAATTGAGGGAATGTCCAATATTACAGTACTTAATTGGCATTTATTAGAGGGAGGTGTTTATAAGAGGGCAGCGTTTAAAAGAGGAAATACGGTTAAATTTGTGTCATAAATTGTTTCATTTTCATCTCAGAGTAAAGTATAATGTATGTACAAAGACACATCTCATCTGATTGAAAATTGATACGAATTAATCGAAATTACGAAGCGCATTTTTAACATGGTTCCTTAGATAAATATACAGCAGAGATTTACTCACCTCCGGAAATTTACAAAAAGTACACAAATAACAAAAAATTACAGTTTATTGTTTCACTTCAATCACCTCTTAAAACATTTAGAGGGCCTTGGAGAATTACAGAAGAAGTTGCCCAGGAGAAGTAAGAAGCTACTATGTCATGCAGTTTATTGCTGATGCAGGTTGCTTTACTATGATACCTGGTAACCTGTGAACATTTAGAATAAAGAAAAAAATTATACAAAACATTAGTAGTATCTGGTTTTAATTTAATAAAAACAATCATTTCTTGGTGGCTTTGAGTCTTTCCATTAAGCTCTTGAGAACATCCATTTTAAATCGTAAGATAAGTAGTATGTCTCAATTGATTCAAGTAGGATATCAATAAATTTAGCCAAACATGACATCAGACAACACAGTACTTTTGGTTCAACAGCAAATAATGGTCAACACATTATCCAGCACAACTATCCAGCACAAATTACCTGAGCTGAAATGCCTAGGGGATTGGCCACAAAATTTGTATAGGAAATGGTGCCAATTTTCACTTTTGAGATGAAAAATGATAGGTTCACAACATTCCTTCAAACCCTACTGTTTAATTGGTAATACGAATTTTGTGTCAATCTCATGAAATGTACAGGGAACTTTTTCGCTTTGGAATGCCTGCAAAGTTTGCTAGAATTCCAAAGCTTCTCTTGCTAGAATTTTAAAGCTTCTCTAAACATTGCGTTCTGAAAATGAACACAAAATTGATTATCCTTGAATTTTACTCAAATATTTTCATTTCATGTTGCTGTAAAAAAATGGTACAAATATAATTTATCCCAAGTAAAAGCTAAGATGAATCCTAGGACAGTTTCGAACATTGACCTATTTGGACAAAAATTAAAATAGGGAATGGTCCACTCTTCTGCTTTGTAAAATTGTACAGTTTATGCCCGAATGTGTCAGAGACACTCCATTTAAGGAATTATTATCATATCAGCATTATCATTTGTGAAGAGTTTGTACGTGTAAAAACACATGTCACATTGCTATCTCAGGAGAAGTATCTGTTACAGAAACCTTACATGCACAAAATATGCAAAGCAGGTGCATACTTCTCCTGAGACTAAATAAAACAAACGATTTAGACTAGAGAGTAAGAGAGTAGCTGAGATCAGAGTAGATCTAGAAGTTTGAGAATAGACGAAGTGAAAAACCATTAAAATTTCAAAGAAATTTTAATAGTTTTACACTTTTTCTCAAGTGTTTGCCTACTCTTGGATCCGGCCCTGGAGATGTATAATACCTTTTCGTCAAGTCTTGCACTTTTTTCTTGATTTGATTTATCAGATCCACCAAAACTTTTTCTCTTTAATTTTATAGGTTTACTACTACTATCTTGTTTGCTACCAGGCATTTTAACAGTTAAAACATTTGTTCCATGAAGTTTTCTTCTTGATTCATCAATATTTTGACTGACTTCTACTGATTGAAATGTTTCATTTTCAACTACAGATTTTTTTAATCTATATAAATAATGCAATTTATGTATATGTTTTGTTTTGACGTATATTTTAATGTGGCTAGGCTGGAGTGATATAAATACCATGTCGCTTATTTCCAGAGGGGACACGTAAGGAGGTCCTAACAGTATATGAATCTCCCATTAGAGCTAAGGACGTCCTATGCATATTGTGCAGACACCGCTCAGATAGACACAACCACCTTAGAAAAAACTCCCGTCTGGGGACTTGGATCTTCACTGTTCTGAAATTCAGCCTTGAATTAGGTGCATGCCACCAGGCTAGATACAGATAAACTGTAAATGATATTGATGACGTCTACTTTTTGGTGTATAAAAAGCATCTAATATTGCATCAAAGAGTGAGTTGAAAGTGTCAACAGATTTGTAATCGTCGACAATTAACATATAACTTTAGGAACCGTCTCAAAAATTTGCTTTATAAATTTGATTCAATCCAGTCAATCTCCAATGAAGTGTTATCGTGCATACTTTGTATGCACAATAGCACTCCATCTAAGGTGAATATAAAGCAATTTTCGAGATGAACCTTTGGTACAATTTTAAGTGTACTAAAGTTCCAAAGCATGTTAAAACATGCTTTGGGAGATTGGCATTTCCAACATTGGTGAAACAAATTTCTTGCTTACAGTAAGCAGAATGAACATTGATACACAGTAAGACGGGTAAGAGATATTTGTTAAAATTATATGGAGTGTTCGAATTATAGAAAGATGGTCATCATTTTAGATCTTTTGCTCAAAAAACTAGGCATCCATTTTCCAAAGCATCCCTAAGGAGCCTGGAAATTTTTGACTATCAGTGTCAATCCTTAACAAATGTCTAAAGAGACAAAGTTGCCTAGGGACAGAAAAACTAGTTCGCATTATAGAGTTTTTCGATTTATGGAGGTTCAAAATATGTGAAGTGAAATATGAGTGTATATCAGGCGTGTGCCAAGGTGCATGAGAGCAATCACTTGGGTCTCCCACGAAGGCCTGCTTTATCCAGCTATATTTAATGCATTTTAATTTTCAGAAAATTTGATATGGACATGCCCAACCCAGCACCTTAAAATCTGGCACGTAAAATTGAGATGTACAGAGACACAAAATGAGACACAAAGTAAGTGAAAAAATGAATCAATTTCCTTTGTTTTATAATATTGGTATCATCACTATTAACATGTGTAATTTGCTGTTTTTACATCTTCTAAAGGAGTTAACCCTAAAAAGCTATTTCTAGAACTTATAAATGCTTTCTAGTCTTCTATTCTATTATAAAGCCTGGGGGCATATAAGCCCACATCCCTATCTAACTCATGATTGGCTTAGTTTCAGAACTTGAAACTTTGCATGGCTATAGCAGCTATCACACTTTGTTGACGTCAGTATTTTGTCAAATACAACGTTTTATAGACAGACATTCGCTTTTTGGTGCACCACTGAAAGGTTCAGTAGAGGTGTGATCACATACCTAAAATAAAAAGTGCACATCTAAAATACAAAAGACATTTTATTACAGCACTAACACAACATCATATTCTCTGAGTTTTCCAGGTTTTCCAGGGCAAATACTAACTAAAAAAGTTCCTTGAGATGTTAAGCGGAGTTTCCTTTCATTCACGAAAAAGCTGATCTGAGAAATCGATTTCTTTCCCATGGGCTGTGGAGGCTGATATTTAGTGAATTCGCATCATTCATTTGATAAAACAATTATTTGAGGAAACATATGCTATATATACTATTCAATACTTTCATGTACCTCAACTGTTCATGCGTTGCATTCGGAAAGGTCTTACCCCATCTGACTACTGAAGCAGGCATTCGATTTTTAACAAACCAGGTGTGTGGCAATGCGAACTCCACAAGTTGATGCAGGTGTGTGGAGGCATGCGCTTGTGATCGCACACCTTTCCTGACGTTTCAATGCCTGGCGTTTCAAGGAAATGGTATAGACCCAGTCTCAACCTGTGACTGTTTTGTACTTGTAAATATTTTTACAGAATTGAAATTAAGTTAAAATATTTATAATAACACAGCGTTGTATTTGAGATCTTTAGATGAAGTCGGTCAGGCTAAAAAGGGGGATAATTCTAGCCAACAACCTAAACCAAAAAAACAAAAGAAAATCTCCATTTCGCTAAAGCAAATGACAATAAAGATTTAAAGTCCATCTTTTCCCTCTACTCTCCAAAACAATTAATCAAAACACCAACTCGAATAACGAAGGAATGTAGATGGATTATTGATCTTCTATTCTCGAATGAACCTGTTAACATCATCGACAAGGAAGTATTTGCAAAGAGTTTTAGGGATTACGAACTTATTGGGTTTAAGCGCAAAATTAACCATCCAAAAGTCTCCTCTAAAACACTGCGAATTAGAAATTACAAAAACTACAATGCTAAAAAACTTGAAGAGGATTTGAACATTACCGACTGGACTCCTGTATATATGTCAAAAAACGTTGACGAGTCTATGTTTTTAATGATACACTGTCCTCAATATTTGATAAGCACGCACCATACATACAAAAATGCATCTCCGACAAAGTTTGTCCTTGGATAACCTCTTCCATAACATCTGAGATGAAGTTATGAGATGGACTGTTACAAAAATCGGAGAACCAAACTAGACAAGGACCATGCAAACTACAAACACCAAAGAAATAAAGTCAACAACACAATAAAGTCTGCAAAACGAATTTCAACCGCAAACTATTAACTGATAATGCTGATGACCCTGATAGTTTTTGGAGGTCACTGAAAAATATCTACCCTTCTAAACCAAGTAACAAGCAACTATCAAAATATTTCAAAGTCCAGGGATCTTTAATACACAATCTTAGAGTGATTTCGTATAGTTTTGGTGAATTCTTTGCGTCTGTTGCAAAATCCCTTCTTCAAAAAATAAACAAGTTTCCGTTGCACATTTGGAGAATGCCGTTCTGATTGCCATTATGAACCACTTATACATTTCGGTTTTGCTTGGTAAATGTGAGAGAGATTGCAAAGCACCTTTAAAATCTAAAACAAAAGAAAGCATGTGGACTGGGCGACTTACTACCAAACCTTTTAAAAGATGCTGCAGTTTCGATTTCTAAACCTGTAGCATTTATAATCAACCTCTCGTTATCAACAAACACCGTCCCAAGAATTTAGAAGCTATCTAAAATAACAGCTATTTTCAAATCAGGTAATCTCTCTGATTTTAACAACTATAGGCCAATTTCAATCTTAACTAGCCTATCAAAAATTCTTGAGCGAGTTGTAAATGCTCAATTAATGGATTATCTGGAAAAGAACATATTAATCAACTCATAGTACCAGTTTGGATTCAGAACCAAGCGATCAACTGAGTTAGCAGCAAAATTACTCGTTGATGATATTCGTAAGGCAATGGACAGTGGGAAACTTACTGGAGCTATATTCTTAGATCTAAGCAAAGCCTGTGATAAAGTTAATAAAACCCTTCGCCGCAGGCCAGACGGGTGCCATTTTGCAAACCGATGTAAACTTTGTATCGTTCTGCATTTTCATCATTCTGCTTTTTATCATCAGTCTGCTAGGCTATTTAAGCTCAAGCATTCTACAGATCAAGTCTTATTCTATTCTAACATTTGTGGCCGCTAGCAACATTCCTACTGTTGTTTATAGAGAAGAGTATTGATTTATTTTTATCTTCTCCAAGATGAACACTAAGTTTGTTATCAACAAACCATTTACAGACCTCGTGTTCTTCACCTTCATTCAGTCTATATCGGTAAAAGTTAATCCTGGTCAACATCACGCACCAACATCGATAACAGTTTCAAAAAAAAATATTTATGTTCATTACGTATTCCAATTTAATTTATTTATTTTCTATTCTAAATAAGAGTTCGTCCTGATTTATCTTCATCCCGCGGGTAGTGCTCTGTACTATTTGCTTGTCAAGCTTTGTTAGGGATGATGATAACATGGCTGACAATGCCTTACGTTCCACACACAGGTCCTACTGCGATAATAGAATTTGTATATATTTTCTGACGTAGTCAACCCAGGACAGAGCACATGACATCACTGGACAACACAAACATGTAGTGTGCAAATCAATTGCAGTGCGAGTATAATAAAATAAACAAGTCAGAACATGCAGATTAGTACAGATTTAGGAATGTTAATTAATATGGATTTCAATTTATATTCTGAGAGATCACAAACTGAGTGAGTGAGGTTTATGTTTGACGTGGTTAACCTCCGAAAGTCTAAGATACTTATTTCCAGGAGGGACCACGGCTTAAGTCGAAGGCCCTGAGTTGAGGTTCATATTTATCGTGGCTAGCCCCACTAAGCTCGAGGGATATACCATGTCGCTTGTTTTCAAGAGGGGCCACGGCTTAAGTTTACGGTTCAGGAGTATTTAATGCTCTTCTGAGCGACACTGTCACACCGAAGTGATAGTGCTTTCCTGGACAACCACCTGCAACACCCGATGATCACTTTGCAGCATCTACCCAATTTCCCTCACATGATATGGGTTGACCCAAGGAACAACTTTTTCAGACATGATCCCAAGCATGTCGAGCACGGGTATCGAACCCCAGACCATCAGATTACAAATCTGATGACTTAACCACTTGGCCATGCTCGCATAAAATACTCATTTTCTTATAAACTTTGTGTATTTAAGGTGAAGAAATTAACACACAATCATAATAACATTGTATTTTTAATTTAAACTCAAATCAAAATTAACAAAAATAAAACCTTTTTAAAACACAGTGAGAACCGAGCTTTAAAAGCTTTTTAAAACACAGTGAGAACCGAGCCCTGGAGTATTTACTGCTCTTCTGTGAGCGACACATCCCACTGAAGAGTTGGTGCTCTCTTAGACAGCCCGCCTGCAACACCCCATGATCACTTTGAATCATCTACCCAATTTCCCTCACATGGTATATGGTATGGGTTGACCCGAGGAACAGCTTTTTCAGACATGATCCCAATCAAGCATGCGTCGAGCACAGGTTGATGCACATCATGCACTATGATGCATGATGCACACACACAGACACATAGAGCAAGAGAAACACAAGAAGTAGCTAGCTAGGCTAGGAGGAGGATGGAGCTAAGGCTTGCTCTAAACATTATAGCTATACAATACCAGCTTTAAAAAACGATGATGCAAGGAGGGAAAAAATAAGAAAATACAGGAGGGGGAGAGGACAGATTCCAGAGGTTGGCAGTGAGTGGGAAAAAAAGGGTGTGGTTTTCTGCTTTTCTTGGCCCTCAGTTCATGTTCTTGTCCTGTGCCTGCCTGTTTGTTGGGGGGCTAGACAATAGAACTAGAGAGGTTAGAAAACTTGTCAATCTCAGCACTCTCCCCTACCAGGGTAGGTGTAATTCATGATCACGATCCGACGATCCACGATAGGCTGATTCGCGATCCGACGATCCACCTTGTGGGTTTGAGTCCCACCAGGGGCAAAAAAAAAAATCCTTTCGGGAATATATATTTATCATTCCCCAAATTGGATTTACACATTATTTATCTCATTGTGCAACGGGATTAAAAACGAAGGGACCGCATCCTTAATGAACTCATTGCACCCATGTTATGTTTAATATGTATCAGGGTTAAAAATGTATAAACATTTTTAAGAAACACGACCACTTCTTCCTGTGAACACGTAAGTATCGTAGATAATTTAACGCATAATACCGTCGCAGGGGGGGGGTTCATACGCCCCTGTTCCGCTAAGTAATCATTTTTATCATTGATTATATCATGGATTTTTGACATTATTGAGTGTTCAGCCCCACCCGGTACCGTGCCTGTAGAAA
>JAUCNQ010048894.1:0-21588 GCA_032352715.1 Bougainvillia muscus | reverse complement strand
ACAGCAATGCTTTGAAATTTATCAGCGTAGTTATTATAGATTGTATAGAAATTGCTCAAGTGATCATCAACGGTTTGTGTATTTTGTTCTGGAAGAATGTCAGTTTCTGTTAATGCGAAAACATCAGTGTCTGATAAGGCATCGTCTGCTTGAATGTCTATGGCAGGTTTCATTAATGACCGTGTATTAATCAATGTCACAGTAAAGGTATCGCCATTGTTGTCACATCTGATACTATTGACTGGTTCAGATGTTAAAAGTCTATTGTATTCTACTTTAACACTTTGATCTGCCCTTATCGCATTCTGCTTATAAGTTCTTGTCAAAAACAAACCGGACATGGTCTTAACTCTACTTAATGCAACGTATATTTGACCACACTTGAAGCCTCTTTGTCTATCTAAATCAAAGCTTATAACTGCTTTATCAAGACTTAGACCTTGCACCTTATGAACTGTACATCCCCAGACAAGCATTAAAGGAAATTGTGTCCGTTTTATGATCGGAGAGGAATGTTTGTTAGACTTAACTTTGATATTAGCTGAACTCCTTTCAATTGGGACAAAGCCGTTACGCTTAGCATACACATCTTTATTTGTAGCAGCTGTGCCTGATTTTGGGTCATCAAATTTCACATAAATTTTAACAACAACATTTTCAGAATTTAAGGTCACCTTTTCAATGGTACCTATCTGGCCATTTATCAGTCGGTCTTCAACAGTAGTTTGTAGTTAACAGTACCCTTGCTTTCACTTTAATAAGTAATGTGGAAGCCATGCCACCAGTTTCACTTTGATTTCTATTCAGAGTCCTGCCTATTAGAGCCTGTGAAACGTTTTTTGGTATTTCATCAAAAGCACGGATGGAGTGTGATAAATTGTCGTTTTGGTTTAACATAAATTCATTATGTCTGTTAGCAGGAGCATTTTCTGCAAAAATATGAAGGGCATCTAATGGATAATTTGGGTCACTTCTGGTAATGAACCGTGACTTAAGAAGTTCCTCAGTCTCATTGTCAATAGTCCCAGTTCTGATATTATATAACATAGTAATAAGGCTGATATCTCCTTTTTGCCTCATAACTTTCTCAAGTTCTGAAAGTTTAAATTTCCTCCACAAAGGATCAACATTTTCCATCACAAAATCACCATGGTAGACTGAATAGATAGCAGATGCCTTAATCGGTGGTAACTGATACAGGTCACCAGCAATTGGCAAATTAGGAGAACACCCAAAGATTTCTACAAGGCGTTGATGAATATATAGCAGAAGTTTATTTGAAACCATGGGTACTTCATCAATTATAAAAAGGCGAACTTCGGCATTCTTGTTTCTAAGGCTAGACCTGTTCTGGTCACTTAATTTAGGAGCAGTTTTCCCATACTGGTTGACAGGTATATTGAATCCTGAATGTACTGTATAGTATTTCCATCAATATTTATGGCTGCTATGCCTGTGCAAGACGCAAAACTCGTGATTTATCTGGGTCTTTGCCATGATAACTCAATGTTTTTGAAACAGAATTATATACTGTTTTAATCAAAAATGATTTCCCAACACCAGCTTTGCCGGTTAGAAATATTAATTAACAGGGGTTCTATTTTTTTTAGGCACATGAACACCCCAGTTTTTTATAGAATCTCTAGCCCATTAATTGACAACATCAAAAATATTACGTTGTTGTTTATTCAAAGAACGAATTAGTGTATTGAGTTCATCATCAGCCATGTAGACAGGAGTGCTAGTAGGAGAAGGGATTTCACTACTAATATTAAACAATTCTGCGTCGTTGTACGAATCGTCATCAACTTCTTCTGAAGCAGCCAATAGACGCTCTACATCATCATTCTCATGTTCGGCAAATGAGCCTGGGTTTGCAAGAGAAGTTGTTCTTAGATTTCTGAATGCTGTTTCAACTATCTCAGCAAAGGGTTCAAAAATTATTTTATTTCGATTTATGATATCTGATATGCCTGGCTCATTAATTTTCTCTGTGTATGTGCCTGTATTACACCCAAGAAGGTGTGATTCTTTCAGAAATGGATAATACATAAACAAATGATAATTTGCAAATCCTTCAGGGGACTTTTGAATATTAGGACAGTGGGTCCGTAATATTGCCCTAACTTTACGCAGGGATAATGTTTCCTTAGATGACATGAGTGGAATAGTCTTGGGCAAACTATTTGGAGAGTTTTTTTCTTAGTGAAGTAAGATAAAACAAACTGCAAGTGGTGAGTAGTAAAGGAATGGGGACTCTGGGGACGAGGTTGGTGCGAATACCTGTGAAAATACACTCATACTGCAAGTAAATGTATGTGCCAAGTATCAATACACAACTCTAACGGGTATTTGACTTTCTAAAAATAGCACATTACGTCATGGTGACGTCATCATCGTGACACTTGGACATACAGTGAAACCCTCTGGCCAGGCTTCGTATATGGGCCAAGTATCAAGGCCCAACTCCAACAGGAAGTCGTTTTTCTAAAAATAGGTCATTACGACATGGTGACGTCATCGCCGTGACACGTGTACATGTGCCGTGAAACCCTTTGACCAGGCTTCATATGTGGGTCAAGTATGAAGGCCCAACTCCAACAGGAAGGTTTCTTTCTAAAAATAGCACATTACGGCATGGTGACGTCATCACGGTGACACGTGTACATGCGCAGTGATAAAAATAGCACATTCACTTTCATGACTCCAAGATGCGTAGACTAGATAGTTGTAATAAGATTGTTCACATACATTCACGGCCTATTTCCAACCTCTCTATTTCTACGGACCGAGAGGAATAAGATAAAAACCACGAATACTTAAAAACGAAGAAATAAACAAGTTAAAATATATATAGCAAAATCTTAACATTGAATTTTTACCGTCCTATCAGTGCTGTTAGCCTTTCACTGTATTTAACTTTTTCATTTCTTTGTTTTAATTATTGCATAGTGTCAGAAAATGTTCATACACGCTTTATTTAACAGTCCTTCAACATTTGCTGCAGGATTGTTTAAGTATGTGTAGCTATTTTACGATTGATATCATGCATTAAAGGGTTAACTAATCTTTTTAAAGATACAATAGAACAAACGGATCACTTGCAATTTTTAGAAAGTATTGTGTTCCTCAATTCCTTTCTTTTCTTGTTATTTTTAGAGCTTCGAAACTCGCTATGGCATTTAAAAAACTACAAGGTATTTACAGTTCATACTTCGAAGATCAATCTTCTGTCAGTGTCGACGTTATCGCTTTTTCTCTAACGCCAAAAGTTTCCTTATTTGAAAGGTACTTGAAAAGGTCCTTCAATCCATTTAAGCATCCGTGTGTCGAATGTAGATGTATTGAATTAAATGTATTCTTCTAGGACTTCATATATTTTTCAATAGCTAACCGATAATATTTGAATGACATCAGGGCCTTTAAAGTTTACGACTGCGGAAAATTCCTGTCTAAATTAAATAGAAATTTAAGTCAAGTTAAATTTGAAATAAGGCTCATAACGTCTGTTAGGTCTGAGGTCACCTTTAAAATAACATGTAAAGATAAGATTAACTACACACAAAACCTAGTAGACCTATACCATATACCTATCACTCTCGCTGAATGCGAAGGCACATAATACTCATACACCGATTGAGCGTATTGTGATCATGTAACCCAGACAGAGACAGCGAGGTCATACAAAATGCAAGTTGTTCGCTATATTATAACATACTATTTATCACACTGTCTCATGATTTCAGTAATTAGCACTTGACGAGACAGTGGATCAATTCACAACTTTTTAAGAATCATTAAGAATGACGGGATATATTATTTGTATGAGCTAATACAGTTCGCACAGCATGATAAGTTATGTTATCCTTAAACGATTTTATCAAACAACCTGCAAGTTATGTTATCCTTAAACGATTTTATCAAACAACCTGCAGAAATATGTGGTTTTACTGTTGTTGTTGTGTCGTTTTTATCCTGATAACTATTTATATAAATAAAGTTTATTCTCGCGAGCTTAACGTTAACTTAAGCTCAAGCTCTTAGACTAATAGTCTTAATCTTTGGAAGTTAAGATTTTTCTTTTTCTACACAGTTGCGAGTTGATGACACGCTAAGTTGGGCATGATCATCACTGCAAAAGACTGTCGTCCTAATCCTTTCACGTTTAATTTTGTTCCGTTTTAGTCAGGCCAATTCGATTTAATAGTGATTAGAATAAAGAAATTTGATTTGTTGCTATATATGTCACTATTTCCACTGTTCCGCAGAAACTGATTTGACAGAGTATGAACAACGTGAACAGACTTTGAACATTGCTTTTGAGGTTGATTTAATACTTGCAAATAAGTTGAATAATGTCAGACACGCTAATAGCAGGTAACTGGATAAGTTAATCTCTTGTGTAAGTGCTGATAAAACTGTAAAGAGAATGTTCAAACATGAATTTCTATTTAAAATGGATTGGGATCACTTTGGTAAGTGTATAGTGTATATTGCTGATTGGCTTGTACTTTTATCATTACATCCTTGGTAGAATGAGTGATTCGATCATCTTTCGAAAATCAGCAGTAATTTCACAGAATTAAATGATCTACATAAAAAACCCGACAGAGAAGTATTGCGAGAATAGGTGTTGAGAATTTTACACATACAGTAGAAT
Organism: Bougainvillia muscus; assembly: GCA_032352715.1. Taxonomy (NCBI): domain Eukaryota; kingdom Metazoa; phylum Cnidaria; class Hydrozoa; order Anthoathecata; family Bougainvilliidae; genus Bougainvillia; species Bougainvillia muscus. The sequence goes on along the minus strand of JAUCNQ010048894.1, from coordinate 16,928 downwards.
CCCGATAAGTGGAACACTGAGGGAACCAGCATAAATGGTTCCAGTTATCGAATGTTCCACTTATCAGAAGTGACAAGGGAGGTCAACCAACACCAAGGGACCGGTAAAAACGGTTCCACTTGGCGGAAGTTCCACTTATCCGGGGTTCCGCTAATTCGACTGTAATAGATTCAAAAAGATTGAAATTAGGTCATTCTTAAAATATGGTTTGTTTGCCGTAATCCCGGTCTAGGAATTTAGGTAGACTCAGCCGGTCGGGAAAAGCTTTTTTTTGGCGCTTCAGACAATAAAAAAAACACTTTATTTTGTTCAAAATGACGACTCAAAAAATAGTGTAAAATTGCTTAAATGCTGTACTGTAGGGGCAGTTGAAACAACAATATGTTATTTTTATAATCTTGTCTATGCATTGACCCAATGATGCGCGTATGAGAAGAATTCAATCAGAAAATGTGATTTATTCTATGGAAACGTTCTGAAGCCTGATGTTTCCCGACGTTTTCAATGGAAATGTTCGCTTTTCCCAATTAGAAACCTTTGGCATACCTTGTGGAGCTAACTTCAATGACACATTAAGCAATATTTCACACTAGGAGCGAGATAGTCACTTTTCTGGCTCTACCCAGGGCTTTTTCTAGAAGGGCAGGGCATGCGTGCGATTTTGAAAAAAGGGCATATTGAGCTATTAAAAGGGCAAAGTTACTTCTTACCACCCCTCGATGGAGGGCGTTTTTGATATTTTAAGTTCCAAATATATTTTTCTGAATCTCAGTGCAGCGAATTGAGTGCGATTATCGCACTCAATTATGGTCTAAATTAAGCCCTGCTATCAGTTAAACCTTAAGGCAAGAAGGCTGTGATGGCGCTCCTAATGATTTGAATGCGTTAAACAACTTAAATTTCATCATGCTAATTTGCTACGGTGAACACTCCACAAAGCTTCCAATGGTGATAGTGAAAATAAAAGATTTTTCAGTGATTCAGGGCAGGCCCGGGTCAAAAAAACACACCCGTTAGGGTGGCGGCAAACAAACATTTTTTTGTTAAGAATAAGTATTTACCGATGGTATCTTAAATAACACATGATTGCGAACGATTTCAAGAGGTTTTTTCTTTAACACCTCTTTTCTGATCTAAATAATTTAAGTTTTATATTCTTGTTTACTTGAATCATTCTTCTTTAAGATTTAGGATAGATTGTCCTAGAAATTCGAATTTGGTGTTATTAATTTCCTGACCGCTAATAAATAATAAGTTTACCATAACCGTACTACAGATGATTTTTTCTTTTTGTCTAGTTTCATTGTAATATAACGTCATCGATTTAAAAAAAAAATATTTTTAACAAAATAATAATAAGCTTACCTAGGTAAATGCTGAAACGAAATTGGATTGAAATGTTGTGAATGTCGAGCGGTTCTCTTGTGTATCGTATTTATGAACTCGTGCTGTTAAAGTGAGAGCAGGGCCATACCCAAATAAATGTACATGACTACTTACTAATAGTGGATTTATTATCAATGCGATCTAACTGAAACTGCCCTTAGGACCTTTCGCTAGGTTAATATTTGAAAAGAGATTTCTTTAACTGGTGTGCCTACTTTGAACACTTGAATTATGTAAATAAACAGAAAAGTAAAAACAAGTTATTTAAAATAGCACCGGTGGTGGATCGGTCCCTAGTCAGAGCAAAACGATGAAGAATTAAAAGTTTTAATTCTTAATAGCTTTCTGTATTATGATTGGTCTTACATAAAGCATAAAGCAATTAAAAATTAATGACTCCGACTCCGTTTTATTGCTATGATAAAAGCATGTTTTAAATCCGCCTCTGAGCATAATGTTTCCGAACTTTTCATCTTCAGTTCTACATGATGTTAATAAAAGTTAGTTTTTTTCTGACGTCAGCATTAATTTTTCTAACAAAACCATAATGTTTTTGGCGAAAAAATACAGCTGGCTACCAAATTAGAAAATTGAATGTTTTATATACATTTATTCCCTTAAATTTCGCGGGCCTTTAATCTTCGCACGGGTCTGAGCGAAAATTAAAAGTGTGCGAAACAGGAAAGAATTTAAAACATTTTTTTAAGTTCTTTTGGTTTCTTTTTTATCACTCATAATCAATTACAACTGAATTGTAAAGTGTTATGATATGCAATGATTTAATCAGATTTTATCAGAAATAGATGGAGGAATTCTAACATTATCGACAAACTAACATGGGATCGCGAAAATGTAGGGCGCAAAAATAAAAGGTGCGTGTAGAGAATTAAGGTATATATATATATTTCACTTACTATCTCTTTACTGAAAGAAATGGTTCGAACAAACCTAAAGATCCGCCTCAATAATTCGCTTTATATATTCGTAGGAAAGGGTATAATATTCTTCTGAGATGAAAATAAAGCGTTTTGTCAAACAAATTAAATTTTAAGTAAGACTGCGACTTCCATAGGTAAATTAATTTAACGTGTTCAGGAATTATTAAAAGTACGTCATTTACTTTCGATCGAAATGCCCTATCAACCCGTCAGTCTGAACCAAACGTTTCATACATCCACTCTACCGATTACCCACGGTATGAAGCATCTTAACCCTATATCCCATGGGGCGGGGACAAATATGCCGCCATCCCTGTTAGAAAAGTGTTTTATTCGTCTACACCTGCAGCACCGCGTATTTGTTATCGATGCCAAAAGCTAATTCAAATAAATCTGGATTTTATTCTTTGGAACAATCCTGACCCTTGTGATTATCTTGTTTGTATCTGTTAATTCTTCCCATATAGCGTGCCAGATATTTTGATATATATATTTTACCCAGACGTACCGTTCACTGGGAGTTATTACAGATATTACAATGGTTTTATAATTGTACTATTTCACTCATGTTTAACAAATAGCGTGCCAAATTAGTTTATATTTTGTTTGATTAGTTTGACTGCTTGTTTTGCTAATTTTGTTCGTCTAAGGTTCCATAGTTTGGTATTCAGCGTTTCTAGTATGAAATCAAACAGCGCGATGTTTTAAAAATAATAATTTTGCACTGCACTAACCACTGTACTGTTGCTGCATGATTTATTCATTCGATACACCGTTGCTTACTTATACATTATGTAATATATGAATCGTTATAAGAAATTATTTGCTAAGTAACGCATTTTACGTCATAATTGATAACTCTCTGCATTGAGGGAGGAGAGATTATTCGTTTTGCTTAAACCAATATAATTTTTGATTGACTCTCACCTCTTGTGTTAATTTAGAATACTATTCTATTCATATTTATTTTTCAGTTTTTTAAAAACACAATCAACACCGAAATGAAAATATTTATAAAGATTCCTTAAGTTTAAAATGAGGAGAAAGCTGTTGATTTTAGGACAAGTTAGGAAGTCTGTCATAGTTAGACAACAAGAAGAAATTTATTTTATTCTGTACTCATGGTTACATTGTATGACTTGAGTAATCAGAAGAACCTTCTGATGGTTGGATAATTACTCTCTCATATTTGTTTCTTAGGTCTATCTATATCTAAAGCCGTTGCGTACATTTTGCTTCATATGTAAATGAATGTCTTTATTGAAACAGAAAAGCATTTACTTTTAATTCATTTCATTGCTTTTACGAATATCTTTCTGTAGATACGTCTGTGAGCGTCTAGTCTTGTTCGATAAATTCGTGTTATGGTATGTTGATCAGAACATTCTAAAACGTACACTGGATGTAAAACAGTTATCGTTTTCTCTGAATGTCCGGCTGACGTCTTAACATTTTGGTGTATATTATTGCTTTGCTCTGATATTACGAAAATACGCACGAGCATTTGCACCGTTTTGTATTGCAGTGTTAATGGTTGTTAAAAGTTTTTGAATTTTCATTACGAGGCATGCTCCGTCTTAAATCTTCTTGTACATAAGGTATTGTATCCCGTAATATCTCCAAGCTTGTTGTGTGTTTATGTTATGTGTCCAGCCAATATTTGATTTTGCTAGTAGCCTAAATTCATAATTTCCGATTGTATTTTTAGAATAGTTCTACGGAAATGTTTACCTTGTTATTGATGTCTAAACCTGCTGTCACATCACTTGCTTTGCCACATGGTTTGTGTTTTTAGTATTTATCGGAAAATGTTTGATTGTTATCTGAGGTGCTATTGAACATAATATGTGCAAAAGCAGTTCTTATTTGACAAAAATGATAGAATTTCTTACAGTGTGGTTTGCATGCTTTTTTAATTTGTAATCAGATTACAAACGAAGAACTGAAAGATTCATTAAATTATCCATTCTTTAATATTGGCTTAAAATGACTCTCCTATGGACAATCATACACCTCATTTGTGACAATTTTCATCGGGTCTTAGAGTGAACTAGATATTGGTTTTATACTTTATTTATTTATTTGTCGAATATTAACAAAAGGATAAATACTTAAAAAATACAAAATTTCTGTTGTCAACGTATGTCCTGGAAGCCAGTGGTTTATAGCAGCAGATTACAAACTCTTTTCACCTCGGAGAGACTTGCACCATATCACCAGACCCGAAGACAACGTTTGGAGTCTGGTTTAATTTACATTTAAAAAAATACGCAAGGCGAAAACGCTTCCTTAAAATAATAATGTGTATTTGAAAATGCCAAAGTTTTTAACATGCAAATAGAAAAATAATCAGAGTTTGTTCTTCTATTCCATCTTCTCCAGTCCAAGAGCAGAGATTCCCTGTCGGAACTTTTGAAGTACTTCGGCTTAACGTTTGAAGTATAGCATGTTTTAGCATAGTGCCAGGGTCATATCGTATATGTAGAACATCAGTTATAGGTCGTCAATCAAGACTACCTACCAAAATTTCAGTCATACCCTTCAAAATCCGAAGAAGTATAAGTCCAGTGGCAAATAAATTTAGGCAATGAAACTGTACATGGGAACAACCTTTCCCAAGTTGTTACATTTTAGGTATATGTAAACACTTGAATAACTTCATGCTGTCATATTAGCCATTCATCACCCAATCTTGAGTTCGATTGTAATATCATGCTTACAAATTAGGCTTTTATATGTTGTTTTTGGGTGGTTATTTTTATAATGTATCGCTCAAACCAAGGTGAGGGATCACTATGATGTACTACCCAATAAAAAATTCAAGCAGAGAGTTGTCAATGTACATTAGTTTTGAACCCTTGTGCATTATTGAGTTAGGCAACTGGGCTGTGAATGAGTGTGCACTTTGTGGAAGTCTAGTTTCTCGCTGGAATATTCTGAAAGGTGGAACACGTGAATGAAATTCTTCAGAGTAACAGCCGAAAGGAAAGGATTTGTATAAAAGTAATATCACGACCAGAGGGGGATTCAGAACATGTCACAACCTAGTCACAGCAAAGAAATTGGGATGCCAAGCATACTCATAGTCATAAAACTCTAAATAGCTAATAATATAATAATAATATAATATACAGATTATGATGATGGTCTCTTGAACATCATCATACAGAAAGCTATTAAGAATTAATAAAAGAATCTTCCTCGTGTTGCTCTGACTAGGGCTGGATCCGCCACTGACGACAATGAGAAGGTTTTAAAATTGTGTTACTCGTTTTTGTCAGTGTTCATACAGGGTCTGGAAAACCTGCAAAATGACTGATTTTTGGTAAAAACCAGGGAAAACCTGGACATTTTCTTTAAAAATATATATATTTAGTTACTGTCTGCAACTATATTTATCTGTGATTTTTTTTCTGATATAATAAAATAAGGGTAAAATATTATTGAAATAAGGCTGGATAAGAATAATTTTCCAGAACGTATTAACCCAGCTGGCACACAATGTTAAAACAACGTTGTAGCAACGTTATTACAACGTTAACACGTTGTAATAACGTTGCTACAACTTTGTTTTAGCGTTGTGTGCCAGCTGGGAATTAATTAATTTTAAGAAATTTGATTTGACTCTAGAAGTACGTTTGTCTCCAGATGCGTGTACGTTACTGATCTGGAGATGTTCTATTACACTTGTAATGAGAGTCCAAGGAACATAGATGTAGTTTTAGCTTAAAATACTAGTATTGTTCAAAGACATATCATGTGCTGCAGGTAGAGCCGCCCCATCCACAACTTTTTGCTAAGTAGACATTTTCTTTTTTAAAGTATTTACCCGGTTTTATCAGTAGAAAGATTGACTGCATTTTTTACGGGAAAGACACTTGACAGCAGCAAATTATGTATGGTTTTGGGGAGGTAAAAATCGGAAATTTTCTCACTCGGTGCTAACCATGGTAGCGCCTCGGGAAGTCAACTCAATTCGTTTCGTTGCTCGTGATAGGAGGTCAGAAATGGTCGTGGAAAAATATATTATTTTGGCAAAAAGTCAGGGGAAAAAAGTCAGGGAACTTTGTGTTGGAAATTCTGAACGAACCATGTTTGTTACTTTCACCAAAATAAAAGCAGTCAGAATAAATTAAATTTCACCACTGTTTCTAAAAGACGTTAACCTTCATATCAATTATTAATTGACAGGTTCTACCGACGCAATCGTTAAGCAACTCTAATTATGTAACTCTACGTTATCTAATGTTTTCACTCAGACTGTGTAGTGTGAGCTATATTTAGGATGGGAGGAGAACAGTAGTGGCTTCAGTCAGAACTTCACCAGTTAAAACCATGGTGTTATCTATCTTACTGCTTGCACTACGTGAGAAATGATGCTATCCTTTATTAGATTTTGTTGTGCAACCTCGAGAATAATCTGAATATCTCCTATGTCTGTTCTTCCTTGCCTTGTGTAAACTTGTCGCCGTACATGAAAAAAAAATGAATATTTTTTTTATTCTTATTAGTTTTTATCGCACGCGCAGGACCCTTTCGATGAAGTGTGAGTCTTGTCTATACTTGGATTTCAATCTGTTTCAGCTAGAATGTATGTCAGTATGTTCAAATGTGTCTTAATACGCTTAACCACGTGTAGAATAATGGTTTCTTTCGATTGTTTTGGAATTAATTTGACAATTTTTTTATATTTGTGAATTGTATTTGACTTAACCCATCATGGGATGATTTTTATTTCTCTTGGGCTTCTCCATTTGAATTTTGTGGGTTGTTGCCAGTGGAAGAGTTTATTTATCGTGCAAAATTAGACCAGGCAAACAGCAAATTATTGTTTAATTGTTTCGGATTACTAGTTATTGTGTAGTTCTAAAGTCTTATAAACAATCACCCCAATATCTTTTACTAAACATTAAAGTTTAGTCAAGGCAGGGCATGTTCTTCAGTTTTTTATTAGACTTGTGAGAGGTTGGGCGATGAATACACGCCACTCTATGTTTTACAAGGCTTTTAATCGCCTAGCACTAACACAGAGGATTATATCTGATTAATTAAATCGACCCTCTACTAATCTTCTGCTAATCATGCTAAACGTTTCTCTACAATCAGTAGGGTGTAAGTTTGATCCTCAATACTTTCACCTGTTTTTAATTAATTAAGTTGTTACTTACCCAGGAGAATGATGGGGCATGCGGGTAATTTCGTTTTTTACAAGTTTTACAGCTATAGTTTTTGTATTGTAGACGAGAAAAAGTTTCTTGAAGACTCACGTGACAAGGCTTTACAAAAAATTGGGGATCTTTCAATCAACTCCATAGAACTGGAAGAGCAGTAAGTTCATTTTATGCAGCCTAAATATTCTAGAATTGTGAAATCAACATTGATAGTTATTGACAAAAAACCCCGCAGGTTTACACCAACAATTTCTCTCATTCTGGGCGACAATATGCTTTACCATTTACTTTACTATTGTTAAACTAAGAGCATATGGTTTATTGCATTATCAGCTTTTTCGCTCTATCTTCTTTTAATTAGTTAAATAAATTGAAAATGAAAAATATGACGATAAATATTGGTAAAATCGAATCCGTCCCATGGTGTCATTTTGTATGCTATATTTTGAAATTATGTTCGTTTTCTTTTATCGCAGGAGATCAGAGTTACTTGATAAACTTAGTGAGAAAGACGAATTAGTGCATAAACTACTAGACGAGTTAAACAACACGAACCACGAATTGACAAATACTAAACACGAGGTAGGCTATTGGAATATACGGAAATAATTAAAATAAACGACTTTCATTTTACTGTTTCAAGGATATCTTAGCACGCATGATCTACGGTAAAACTTCTAATATTAATACTGCTTAAATTGTTCGATCTTAAGCGGGACTTTTTAAATATTTTTACTTTTGACTAAATAGAAATTTTCAAATATAGCTCCGAGCTCTTTAAATTGCATAGAATGTTTTCTATTTTTAATATTTTTAAAGGAATTTCTTGGTTAAAAACAAAAACAAGATATATCATACATATCCTTGAAAGAAACTCAGACATAATAATCTCACAAGCTGATTTTCTTTCTTTCTTTCTCTCACATTACTTGATTTTGTTTTCAGTTTTTCTCGCAAGCTGACCAGCTTCTTGTTCGCGTTCTTGTTCGAATTTTAAAGTCTAGCGCAGTATGCACAAAATGAACCAAATCAGCGAAAAAATGTAAAAAATATATGCGATTCGCGATTTTTGGGTTGTTAAAGCTAACTCAACACGGATCGATATATTACATCTAGGGTCTGGACGCTAGAAAAGATTTCTGAGAAAAAAATTGCGATAAACATGATTGTCGCACAAGAATGAAATTTAGTGATTGTTGAATGCGTTTCTCGATAAACAAAGTCTTTTAAAAGAGGAACAAGGGTAAGAACTACGAATTACGAGTTATTTTTTGTGTGCTAATCGGCCGGCGAACGGCGAATTTCGCCAGTGCTGAGATTAAACTTTTGATATATTCGCCAGGTGTTAAGTACCATTCGTCGGCGCCTGAATTAACGTTTGAATTCTCGTGAATGTGTTATTTTCTTCTCAATGTTATTTCTAGACCAATACATATGTCTGTCATATAGAAAACTGAAATACGTGTCAATAACAATGTTACGACGTCTTATCACTCGCAAATAAAGCATTAATTAATAATCATATAAAAGACGTATAGATCAAGTAATGACGTCACACAGCGTCTTTCCACTTGCCAAAGAAACTTGAATTAATAGTCATACAATATAAAAGACGTACATAAAGTCAATAATGACATTAATACAACGTCTTATCACTCACGAATAAAACATTAATTAATAGTCATATAAAATACGTATATAGAGTCAGTAATGACGTTAATACAATGTCCTAATAGTCATTTAAACTTATAACTCCAGCAAACCAACGTTAATAAAGCATTTTTGTTCAATTTGCAAGTGAAACTTGAGTTGATAGAACATTAATTATTGGGAATCGAATCGAATCGAATGTGAACGCGGTGTTTAATCTTCAGTCTATTTGTCCATATCAACATCATGAAAGCCTCTAAGGAATAGCTTGCAATAATGATTGTGTTTGCATGCATGATGGTCCTCTAAATCCTTAGCTAATATCAAAGGATGCAGGAACCAGGTAGCTCAACGAAGAAATTATATCACACAGTAATATTATTTTAGCTTAGCATTATTTTAAAATGCTTTCACTAATGTTGACGCTGGTGTTTACAGAGTTTGACAAATTATTTGTTAACTTCATAAGTTTATAACGAGTTTTCCTCAAGATTTCTTTAACGATTTTGCTAACGAGTATTCTATCGAATATGAGTAAAAAAATATTTTCGATTTCGTACTCAATAGAAATTATATAAAAACTCGATTGGCTCCTTACTATACTACTAACGAGTGACTCGAAAGAGCATGTAGCATGCCTCGGTTTCAGTCATCTCAATTCGACACAAAAACCTATACTTACAGTAAGAGCTTCCACATATTTTTTACCTTGGAACCCACGAGAGATAACATAACATAGCTGTAATTCGTGGGTTTCGCGCTTTTCAAAAAGTTGACTCAAACCCTGACCTTTCTACAAAAGTCATCCAACAATAGAAATAAAAGGAAAGGAGATTGTTTGAATGTAACATTCTTGTAAACTGGCTCAATTGTTACTCATATGCTCAATTTGAATCTCTTATGGTAATCTTTCAGACCTTTTGAAGACGTCAGCTTTCTATGATTGATTCAGCAGCCTGATTTCTTAATTATGCAATAAGATATAGTCATTGAATTTTTCACTATTGAAATGACGATGCTTACATCGGACAACTATGTAAAATGTCTTATAATCTTTTATTAGCTTTTTCCCTGGAACAATGCCAGGAGGCTTATGGCGTCTTTTGAACCCCAGCGGCATGAGCAATGAGAAAAAACTCATTGCCTACTTGTTCCACCCTTATTAGCCGGGTGCTCAACACAATAATTTTTACATTAGCGTGGTCCTGAAATAGATTAAGCCAGGACTGGAATTGGAAACCGGAAGGGCTGCGCGGTTATAAAAACAAAATATTTTTATTTTAGCGCGCGTATTTACCAGTATATAAGGGTTGCGAAGCGGAAGCCAGTTACTGTGTCTTCAAGCAAAAAATAGAACTGCAGACCACAACATTGTACCCAGGGGTCTTCCATCTCCCCTGATAAACCAAACGTAGAACAAAGAGTCTAGGAATATTACAAAGGAGAATTAGAAGTTTTAGGTCTGAAGAGATCCATGCATATATGAAGCATTTCAAAATTAATAACTTGACCAAGAAAAAAGCGTGTTCTGAATCTGTCTCTGAGAATAATATTTTTGGGTGGTCATTTTGTTTCTTGACTGCCTATCTATTCCCAGTTTTTATAAATAGGGATTTAAAATATCATTTGATAGAGAGTAACTCTGCATAAAATATGATAATAAGCACATAAAACTTACAGAAGCAGATTCAGAACAAGATTTTACCTATAAATCACTGAAGTTAATTGATTTATGTATGATGATGGTTCATCACAATACATTTAGTTATTAAATTAAGAATAATTTAGACGTTAAACGTTTCCATTGTAAAGTTTTGACTAGAGCTGGATTCACCACTGGCTAGCTATACTGTGAATTACTAGCGCTGGCTGTTTATATAGATTTTTTAACAGCAAAAATTGCATTTCTTCTGAAATATATTTAGATGCTCTCTGAACTACCATAAACAACAACAAAAAAAGAGTTACTATTTCTATAATTAATATTGCATAAAACGATGTTTTATTTTAAGGATTTTCTTGCGCAGTAATCTGGAGTAAAATTCCAGATTTCTACGTACAAGTTGGTTGATAAAATCGTTAAAGGACAGCTAACATAACTTTTCGTGTAGTAATAGGTGAAACAAAGTAATGTTAGCTACCTAGCTAGACTAATCCAGAATTTTTTTTAAAAACTTCAACCTTCAAAACGACCACACGCCACGAATCCACACCGAAGCTCTAATATAAACGAATCTACGCCACTCATCGGAGCTCTAAATCTACACGTTTGCTACTTTTTAAACAAATTTCATTAACATTTATAACAGCATCCAGTCAATCGCAACGCTGCTCTTATGATAGAAAGAATAAAAGCAAAAACGAGGAAATAATCTTTAGCTAAAAAAGCTTAACCTTCAACCAACCATACCCCATGTCCAAGCTATAAATGTAAATTCACACGGACAGATACTTACTTAGTTAAATAATTAGCAAATCTTATCAAACATTTAAGTAAAAAATTTAGTTCAATGTTGTTTTATACGAATCCACGCCACTCATCGAAGCTCTAAATCTACACAGTTGCTACTTTTTAAACAAAACTCAAACATTTATAACAGCATCCAGTCAATCGCAACGCTGCTCTTATGATAGAAAGAATAAGAGCGAAAATGAGGAAATAATCTTTATCTAAAAAAGCTTAACCTTCAACCAACCATACACCATGTCCAAGCTATAAATCTAAATTCACACGGACAGATACTTACTTAGATAGATAATTAGCAAATCTTATCAAACATTTAAGTAAAAAATTTAGTTCAATGTTGCTTTCTTATTCGCTCTACTTCGCTAGCTATACGCTGCTATTCTGTTTATGAATCAAAACATTGATTTCGAATGCCGTGTTTTTTTATTTCTTCAAATTCTTTCCCAGCGGGAATTCTGTGTCACGACCACAACACAACAGTTAATACAGCCAAAATAGGGTTAGCCTTCCTGGGTTGACCGCTTTCGCTGCATTTTGCAGTGCTTCAGCGAAGTGTTATATCAGGTAGGCTAAAAATAATGGCCCCTGCACAGCTTTTCAGAGATTTTGGGAATCAAATGAAAACGAGGCTAAAGAATCGATGGTAGGTTGTTTTTTCCGTCCGACGCAATATTAGATCATACCAAATATGCTCCACTCATAAACTTCGCTTCGCAAAAATTAATTTCTCTCTCCAGCTGTTTGAATTAATTTACAATGGCAACATCAGAAATACTCGCGCCTATAACAATGCTTTAGCTGGCGAGGTTATTCTTCCCCTTTATATTTCTATGATTGTATATATAAACACGTCTTTTCAATTTTTCCGTTTAAACTTGAATTATGTCGCATTTTCTACTTGAAGGGATTACATTCATTCATTCATAGAAATATAAAGGAGAAAGAGTAACCTCGCCGGCTGAAGCATCGTTTCAGGCGCAAGTATTTTTCTAGTGTTGCCATTGAAAATTAATTCAAACAGCTGGATAGAAAATATAATTTTAAATACTCGCGCTAAAATAAAATTATTTTCTTTTTATGCAAGTATTACGATTTATTTTTAAATTTATTATTTTGCTAACTATAACAATACATAATACATCAGAAATCATCTGTTTACATTCGTTCGAAAAAAACATGACGATCACGACTGATACATCCAATGAGGTGGCATAAATTTTTCTCTGCGGAGAAATTCAGAAAAACGAAAACTTTATACGAGAACCCTCTTATTTATGACCTAAGTTTGTGGGGTTATAGCCATTTTATTTTTCAATCCTGATTGCTGAAACCTTTATCAATACAGGATAAGACATTTATCTTCTTCTGGTTTCTCAGGATTTACACAAACTTGAATATTACAGATGTTATCATCCTTTTTCTAGGGGTCGCTTAGTTTGGAGTAAAGTTTGCATGTATTAAGAAATGGTCAAGTTCAGCAGGGGAAAATTAAAAAATCAAACTTGTTCTATAATCTGCATAGAATTATCTGTCGAATGACTTTTAATTAAATATTGACGTCTATAAATGACGTCGTTTTGACCCTAAAGTTGTCGTTGTCGTTTTTCAAACCTAGAACATTTTGCATAAATTAGGGTTGAACTAATAAGGAGGTTGCGGGCTGCGGGTTGCGGGTCGTAATGCGGGTCGCTGTTCACCATAAACCTGCATTGCAACCCGAGGACCGCACTACGACAGAAATCACGACCCGCATTACGACATGTAGTCCACAACCTATTTTTAGTTACAGCGAGAAGTTCCGTGTTTGAGAACGTAGTATACGCAGGAATTCTTATGAATTATATCGATCGACTGATCAAATGATCGATGGGATAGAAACAGTCAAATAACAAGGAAAAGTTTGATATCACACTTCAAGTGCTATATATTGCATGTAAGATAACAGTGCTGCTAGAAGCGACGTTTTTCGTTGAGTGAATGAAACCATGGCACAACAACATGTCGTGACTTGTTACACGACAAAGAATGCCCTGCCAATGTGGATTCGTTTTAAAACTTCTCACAACAATTTCGATAAGGTAGGTCAGTTAATTACATGTGTTGCTGTCACACAAGCGAACCAGGACAATTCCCCTTCGATGACTATTGGCTATAGTCGTTTTCAGTGTTTCACCTTCGTGCTCATAACTTCTTTATCTGGCTCTGAGAATGCCCGCTTCTTATCAATTCTTCAGTTTCAGTATATTGTTATACAACCCAAAATTACCTACGTTGAGTCACATTTATCCATAATTGTAAGGTCGGATTCTGACATACTTGAGCGCCTCTTACTGCAACTCATATTGGATTGGTTCAAGCTATGTGACGTTTTGTCATGCAACAGGATTGATCTAGTATGCACCACGTGACATTTTAAATGCAGTCTTTTTATCTTCTACCAGTGATAGTGCACACATGTGCAAAATATTTATATTTCGCTAATTACAAATCCAAAGAAAAGGCTTTCCCTCGGGAAGCTAGGTGTAAGAAAGCAATCATTTAGTAATTATACCTTTTATGTCAATATTTAATTTTTATGAATTTATAAAAAAAGATATTGTATGATTTCTCAACAGTTTATATATCTATGGTTTAGCTGATCATCGTAATATCTACTTCTTTATCCTGCATAATATTGGATGTGGGCCGTACTGTGCGATAAGTTAGCCGTTTTAGATCCACCCCTTTTGCCGTTAAAAAGTTGGTTTAGCAATTGTATGTTCGCCCTGAAAACCCTGGGATAGAGTTTGTGTCCAACAACCTTGTCTCCAACAAAAAGGTTTCTTTGTGCTCGAATACCTTGGCGAAGAAGTTAATGTTTCATGGATTTCGGAGCTGAAATGCAGTTTTACTTGACGTTTCAGCAGTTTTCAAGAATGTTTTTGGGTAATGTGGGTCGTTTTGGATTGTTGTGGCATGCTTTGGCCTGTTTTGGCCTGTTTTGGCTTGTTCCATGTTTTAGTATCTACGCAAATTAAAAGTTAGGAAAAGTCAGAAATATTTCAGCATCATATGATTATTACTTAAAAAGTTATTAACAAAAATATAACAGGGGCTAGGCCTAATAGGGTTAATTATATAAAAAGAGCGGAACTGAGGAGATATTTCGATTAAGGTTAAAGTTGGGCAAATGCCTTCTTATCCGAAAGCTCTCTTATCAAAATGCTCTCTTTTAATTCCAACACAAAACAGCCTGCGCTAAAATAATTAAAGTCATCGAAATTAGGCGAGTAATCATAATAGTAACACTGTAATAAATGATCTTTGGCAGCTGAAAGTCTAAAAATGTCAAAAATCTAACTCTTCAACTTCTCGAGTTCTAAATGAAAGCGTGATATATCTGAACAGATAGAGAAGTAGCGAAAAATGAGTGTGGATAATAAACCTGTCTTGTATTGTTATGGTATAAAGCTTTGAAAATTGCTATATACACTGATAAATGTGGGTTTATGATACACTAAGGTGACGAATTTTCTCAGTGTATTGATCACTTCAAAATCTCCTTCGTAAAGGACAAAACGTAATAAACCTGGGTTGTCTATAAACACTTCTTATTAATTTTGTTATGATATAATATTTGCCAAAATAACTTGTCATTATATCTAATAGATATCATTTATTCAGAGATGTTTAATCTTCGAGTTAAAAAGTTCGAGTTAAAAACAGTTCGAGTTATGACGTAATAACTCTAAAATTATATTTGAAATATAATTTTCGAGCTATCTTTTAACTCGAAAATTTATGTGATATAAATTTCTCGAGTTAAAATAACTCGAAAATTATATTTTAGATATAATTTTCGAGTTAAAATAACTCGAGAATTATTTTTGAATTATAATTTTCGAGTTAAAATAACTCGGAAGGTAATATTATAAATATAATTTTCGAGTTAAAATAACTCGAAAATTATATTTCAAATAAAATTCGCGAGTTATTTTAAATATTTTTCTAAAAATAAATTCGATTTTTTCAGAGAATATTTGATCTTTGATAATCACATTTTCAAAGAAATGAGACAGAATGAATCACTTATTTCTTTTGTAGATCTAAATTTAAATTTTTCTAAAAAAACAAGACCGATTTCTTCAGAAAATATTTTACCTTCGACATACAAAGAGTTTGTCTTTTGTATTTCAAATTTATTTAAAGTCCATAATGTACAATTTTTTAAATCTAAATAATAAATATAAACTAGTCATATCTACCACTAAATGCCCACGCTCGCCAGCTGTGTCACTGGCAAGATAAAAAAGGTGCTAGGGGACGTCGATAATATTTGGACAATTTAAGATAATGATTTCAGGATTAAAAACTTGTGATGTTAACTATATACATATGTTCTGATACAATCTATTATACAACATGCTTAAACCCTATGTTTAAACAGTACATAACTATTATACATAACTATTTTATGAAGAATTAACGCTTATAAACATATTCAAAGTGTTTGACGACTTTTATGATTTTTTAATCGTGTGATTCGTCTAGTCTGAACCATACCGTGGCCGATAAGGGCCACATATGATTGTCCCGAAATAGTAACAATCTTCCCCGAAATAGTAACAATCTTCCCCCAAATAGTAACAATCTTCCCCCAAATTGTAACAATCTTCCCCGAAATAGCCAAAATGATTGTCTCGTAATAGTAACAATCTTCCCCGAAATAGCCAAAATGATTGTCCCGAAATAGTAATAAACTTCCCCGATATAGCCAAAATGATTGTCCCGAAAAAGCACTAATCTTCCCTAATAAGTGCAAATCTGTGTGATAGCAACCTCGATCGCAGGGCATATTGTATCTTTCTTTTTAATGACCTGGGATCGTGGTTGCTAAAACAAATCGCATGAATTTCATAGTAAGGGTAATTCTCGGTGTATTCTAGCTTCTGTACTGGAGACGAGCTGGCAAAATCGCAAAATATTTTTAAGCCTCAGTACCGCGAAAATTAGCACCATCGAAAACATTTGCACAACTATACACCGCGTACTTTCGCCTCTGGAAGTATCAAATGGCGAAGAGAGTATTTATAGGGGAAAAAAGAAAAACAGCTAAGAAAGCTACATATTATTCATTAAGTTATTAAAATCAGCCTAAAACCCAGCAAAGATTATCTCTTTTTGATTACGAGGACGGATATATATATAACGTACTAACGTAATGATTCACAAAAGTGATTTCTAATTAATAGAAACATAGATGTATGTTTACTTTTTTGGCTGTATGTACACGTATTCCCAGTAGACTGATAAAACAATAGAATCATAGGTTGACCG